>KV722383.1:79817-111712 GCA_001687445.1 Obba rivulosa | reverse complement strand
TGAAGAATTAGGCAAATATAGAGGAAGTACAATTTACGTCCATTGTACCTGAAGAATTAGGCAAATATAGAGGAAGTACAATTTACGTCCATTGTACCTGAAGCCACTCGGCATGATCTCTCTTTCATCCATGCGAATCTGATGCCGACAGCGGGCGAGGCTCCGCAGACGGCGGACACCGTTGGACTTCTTCATCGTGTACCCCGGCTGTGCACGTCCACGCTGCGTTGTAGGAGGCATTGCGCTATATATGGGCAGCTCTTATGCACAGCATAGCCTCCAACTTATGCAAATCAGAAGAACCTTTGACGGTGGCAGCGTTGCATACTGATACAGGAGTTCTCACAGCTTTCCCGCGACATTATAACGTTCGAGAGAACCAGTGCGGGGACGACGAATGCCACCTGTCGACATGTTATTCTAAGGAGTCGAGCCGCTCAAAAACAGGGTTCTGCACTGATAGAAACATTAAGCAAGGGAAACACTAGATTAGAATACAGTTCAGCTACCTTTGCTTTTCGAGACCCGGGCGTGTGCGTCGGCGCTCAATCGCTATGTAAGACCATGCCCCTAGGTTAGGGTTCAACCAGCTTGTTACCGCGAGCGTGCAGCAGTGCTTCAGAGGCACCGTGGTATTGTTACCTCGTCTCAGCAGTAGAATTCACTACGCGACGTGATTTTAACCTCTCTTCTATGGACGCTCGGCTCGTGCAGTCGATAACAGGTTCCTGGTGCCAGTGCATCTGCTTCTTATTCCCGCGTCTAGTCCACCTTCCCGCCCGCACGCTCAGATCTAAGACTCGGCACATCTGCACCACCGCGCTGACACCCGCTGCTACAAAGCAGGCACGCGATGACCGCTCCCTACCTCCCTCCCCATGACTCGCTCTCCGATGGACTGCATCTTGCTATCATATCGCGGTCCATCCTTTTCCCCGTCCACGTATTCCAGGTTTGACAGCGCAACTGCGTATGCTGCATTCGCTTCGCAGTCCCCCGCGGCCCATCTGGCGCGCGTCTTCCGACCTTCAATGCGAAGGGTCATCCTGAAAATCCCGGAAATGCGATCGATCCTGCGCCGTTCAAGGGTGCCCATCTTTGAATCTCCGTATCACTACATCATTTCCATTGTATACTCCTTATTCATCACACAAATTCCGCGTTCTCGGTGCCATTATTGTTAAAATCTCTTTTCGAACGCGACCATTGAACTTGTGGTCGCTCCATCGGAATAGGCAGAACTTGACACAAAGCATCTTTGCTTGAGCTGTGTCATGCAAGCATACAGTCACTCATCTGAGGGTCCGAGTCATAGATGGATTACACGTTCAACTGACCCTTCAGCACCTTGCAGCAAAACAAGTGTCCTGACGGTTGTCGTTGCTAGTGACAAGTGACGAGAACCGCTCTGCTCCAGTCAGCCATGAGGCGACAAGTCGCTGTGAAATTGAGACATAAGCCTATACATCAGCCCAGCAAGCCACTCACCGTCAAGCTCCAATATATTGTGCATTATATGAGCACCGCGAAATACAATTTATGAGATGGCAAACGAGAAGAGGATGTTTGCGAGCTGGGTCTATCATCCGCCGTCTGATGCAATGATCCTTGCTCGAACCCTAGCATTTTCCTAAGCTTCCCACAGGTCGATGGTGCTGCCAATTACTGCGCGTTGAACGACGATCCTCGGAGGTTCTCTCCCACTGACCGTGCATCGAGGTCGAAGATCTCTCAGCGACAAAGAATAGAGAACCTGACCTCAACGGACCAGCGGTAGAGGAATATGCTTTCAGGCCTTCGCGAAGCACTGGTAGTCCTTTAACTGATTAAATATAGCAGATGGTGGGGCGAGCTGTGAGATGAGTAGGCGTTGTGTGGAGCACAACTCAATGCAGGATGCGGAGAACCCCGACAAACGGTAAGTACAGCTGTATACTGAATTGATCAACAGGGAGAGTTCCGATGGGCACCTCCGCATGGCATACTTCTCATATACGTCAATAGCAACGCTTAACGTTCTCCTCTCCGCTCGTCAACGACCACGTCCATCCACTTGAATACCGCTTTCTCGAGCATGTCATCCCATCCGCTCCCGAGACGTGCAACGAGAGGGGCGTCGAAGACGATAGGATCCTCGGCATCTGCTCCTGGGAACCGAATCGTGGATGGCGCAGGAGAGGCGAGAGGAGTACCAATAGGGGTCTCGCCAGGGATTGGTGTCCGACTCCTCCTGAGAGGTTCTAAGTCTGAGGGCGAGGTCATTGGGAGAAGATATCGTAGCTTCAGTGCGCTAAAGATCAAAGGATAAGATCAAGTCTGTTGTAGATGCGTAGAAGAACATACGCGGCCCAAAGACGGAGATTATCCGTCCGTCTAAACGTCCATCCACGATTGCCCTTCTCACCAGTGCCGTCTTCGATAGATTGTAATTCAAGTGCAACGATGTCGTGGATCGCGTCCCTGCTGACGTACCCCCAGGGTTTACGCGATCGCCGTACACCAGTGTTGTAAGCTACGCAAAGCAGTTGCCCAGCAGAGAGTAGTTTGAGCAAAGCATCCCGATTAGGTGGCGTTGGTGGGAGTAGTTCCTGGAAATTTGGTGGTAACGTCGCAACAAGTAGAGCGTATAAACGGCCTTGCATACATGACATCAATTGGCTGAATGTGCATCTAGAACGACCATGACTCACCAAGAGGATCGTCGGTGAATGTTGTCCGCTTGGCCCAGTCCGGCAGCTCGTCATCATCGATACTATCCTCCTCTGACACCGTTTCCATCTCTTCCGGCTCTTCTGTGACGACTAGGCTGCGCATCGCATCCAACATGCCCGTCGAGACGACCCGCCGCTTCGAACGCCCAGTCTCCGGCTCGCTCTGGTTGAGCACATCGTCCGCACTGACCCGCCGCCCCTTGCCGCGCTCCATCCGCTCCTTCTTCAGCGCGCGCTCGCGCTCGCGCAGCCAGCCTCTCTTCCCCTCCTGCGTGCCGCCGAACAGCACCTCGTCCACCGTGTTCACGTACCGCGTGACCACGTCCCGCTCACGCGCGAGGTCCGCGAGGCGGACATCCTGGCGATACAGCCACCCGCCGCCAAGCACGAGCCGCTCGTCCCACCGCTCGCGCTTCTCGCGCTCCTCCTCGCTCAGCTGGTTGAAGTCGTCTGCCTCGTCCTCCCACACGGGCACCCGCCGCTGCCGGCCGCTGATCTCGACGAAGGAGATGGAGACGGACGTGTCGCCGTCGAGATACGCAGGGGGCTCCTCGAGGTGGGATGTCGGCGACATGCTGCGGGAGTGCGTGCTGTGCTCGGGAGACGACCCGTGGTCACTCTGCGCGTCGTACGCGTCGTGCTCGAGCGGGAGCCGTGTCTTCTCCTCGACTTCTCGCAGCACGGAGAGCACCTCGAGTGCGGACCTGCGGATGCGCGTCAACGGATCCAGAGGAGAGTTAGGCTGCGACGCTTGTCGCTTCTGCATCGGTGTGCTGGAGAGGGTCTGTGGGCGAAAGGACTGCGTCGAACGAGGTGCGGTAGTGTCATCTGGGAGCGAGATCAGGTAGTTGCGTACGGACCGTACAGCTCGTGTTGTCGTCTTCAGAACGTCCAGCACATCGATCTCCTCCTTCTGCCTCTCTCCTGCCACGAGCAGGTTTGCATCTTGTACTGGCGATCCGCCCTCCAGCTCCCATGCCGAGGCAACAGCGTTGAGATCGTCAATGACTCCCGGACGCAGGTTTTCAGGATCCGTCTCTATAATCTTGATGTGTGGTGGAAAGGACAGAGGTACGACCTCCGGGATTGCGGGGGACGGCGGCAGCTTAAACTCCAGGCCAGGACTGCGGGAAGCTCTGATAGTCAGATTGGACGGTCCTCCGATAGCGGGGACCATGCCATGATGAGGCTTCTTCAATGGACTGGACGATTCCCTTCAGCGTCAAGCAGGGTCGCAGAGCGGGCCACGTACTCGCTCTCTGCCGCGATCCCTGACTTCGTGAAGTAGTGCTGCAGGTGCTCTATGCTCCCCAGTGCCATCACGCTCTCCCGCTTGGCAGCGCTGCGGCTGAACGGCTTCTGCGGCTTGTTTGACGAGTTCATGTTGGGATAGAACGCGACTTGGCGCTGTGACTTCCTCCCCGAGGCATCTTCAGAAGGCGCTGGTATCGGCGTTTGCGTGGTATCCATGCGTGTGGTATCTGGAAGACGGAAGGTCAATCGACGTGGTGATTGACAATAAAGATCAAAATAACCTATTCGCAGACCTGGACGAATGTTAGGATGAGCAATGTGTACGTGTAGTGTGCACTCACTCTTGCTCACGCGGGAGCAGGAAACTACGGGCGCCAACATGGCACAGCCACCGCGAACAAATATTTATCAGCACGAAATCGAATTGCAGGAGCGAGCTCAAAGTCTTGAGGGGGTGCACACGAAGTCCAACGGACTTGTATACAGGCGAGGATTATAACAGGCGGGCTGAGAGTGGTCCACATTCCATCGAGCGGACAGGCCGACGCCGACGGTCTCGCACCATTCCCCAAAGTTATTGCTCCCGCAGCCGTACTTCGGCCCCGACATGTCCGCCACTCGCTGCACCATTCAGTACTGCAGCACGCTCAAACGCTCAAACGCGAGGAGTGATGTCGTTTCGCATTGCGCGATATTAAGAGAGGTGAACAAATACGCGAGCATACACGGCCCGCTTGTCTGTCATAGGAAAGCGACGGAATGTAACATAAAGCGTCCTCCTCGTCCCCAACCAGCACCGGTCACCCCAGCAGCGCTGCGGCGTTCACACCATCGAGCGGGCGATCTGGCCGAGCTGGTTGGCCATCTCCGGGTAGCTGGTCATAAACTCGACCTGTGCCGCTGTCGCCTATTCGGACATCACAATCCAATCAGTAACCCCACTCGAATTAAGCAGAGGCGAATAAATACGCACGAATTGGTATGTGAGCGAGGTGACGAGCTCTGGCTCACTGCGTGCAAGCTCGGCCTGCCGCTCGAACATCTGCATCGCGACATCGATCTTGCCCTGCTGCAGACAGAGCTGCGCGAGCGTCGCGACCGCAGCCTCACACTCGGGGTCGATCCGCAGCGCCTCTTGGCAGCAGCGTTCCGCGGCGCCAATGTCCTGCTTCCATTGATAGAGTGCAAGGCCCTTGTTGACCAACGGCAGCACGTTGATATGGGGGCCCCTGTCGTTGGAGATCTGCGAGTACGGTGGCGGCCTACAAAACGACGTGACATGTGAAATGGTGTACAATGCTTTCACACAGCACACTTACTTCGCTCTCTCGAGTTCGATCGCACGATCGAACTTCTCGACGGCATCCTGGAACCGTTGCTGGTCCAGCAGCAGTTCGCCGCTGCACATCCAACGTCAGTATCAATAAGGCGCCACAGGAGAGTAAAGGCGCCCACTAGTAGTTCTGTGGCTCGCTACGTTGTGGGAAGGCCTTGAGTGTCCTCCGGAAGGTCGCCATGCTCTTGGCCAAATCGCCGGACTTGTACTGCGCGACAGCCAGCTGTATGTGGCTGAACACGAACTGATCGTCCAGCGAGGTCGACTTCGTGTAGTTCTCCGCAGCATCGTTGAACTCATTCATAATGAACAGCACTAGGGTTCCAGGCATTCGAAATGGTGACATGGGAAAGTCGGGATAAGCTCACCTTGGCCGCGGTGGTAGTAAATATCCGGGTCATCAGCATTGTGCTTGATGGCTTCCTCGAAACTCTCGAAGGCCTGCTTCGGGTCGCCCTGCTCCATGTACACACTAGCAAGCTTGACCCAAGTCTGTGTGAGGGACGGGTGGAGAGCGATGGAGGCCAAGAAATCCTCCTTCGCCCCGGTCACATCTGTCATCAAGAACCTACGACTGCTTAAACAACTACGCCACAGTCCCAAGCTGATTGGACTCACTTAAATGTGCCCCGCAAGTTAAGCGCCTCCGCCTTGCCAATGTCCCACGAGATTCCCTGCTCGATTGCCTCGTTGATGAGGGTGAGTGCTTGCGAGTACTCCCCCGCACCAAGTGCTTCCAGAGACATGATGAGGGTACGGTCGCCTTCTGTCGGCTCATCTGGCAAATCAGGTAGTGGCCCTGAGAGAATGTCAGAATCATGGGTCTATGGGAGATCCGTCCTTCCAAACTACGTACGTTCACGGAATGCGCCAAAGTAGGCAGAAACGAAGGTGTATGAAGGCAGACGGGGTTCGCGGGTCTGAAAAACGGATCAATTGCGCAGAAGTTTAAGTGCCGAGCAGCACGCACCGCAAGGATCTGCTCAGCCTTCTTAGCAGAAAGCTTTTTGAGGACTCGTTCTACGGATTGCGACGCGGCATCGTTCTGGAACTTGTCTAAAATCGTAGCAGCGGTGTAGTCTGTGGCATCACAGCAGCCATCATGAACATAATTGACAGTGATCGACACAGCGTCTAACACACCTCGCAATGCCTCTTCGAGGCGGTCGAGCGCCTCGAGTGCTGTCGCGCGCCGGTTGAGAGCTTTGACGTAGTTAATGTCTAGTCGCAAAGCTTCGTTGCAGTCCTCCAGCACCTTCTCGTGCTGAGGCGGGCTCATGTTCACATAGCCTCGAGCGCACATCAATGAAGGACGAAAGCGCGAGACGTCTTGACTCACAAGCAGCCCGGTTGCTGAAGAACACCGGCTCGGGTTTTGGTGTGACCTTGATGGCACGGGTGTACAGCTGTGCAGCAGTGGGGAACTTGCGCTGCTGGTATGCCGCATTACCCTTGGCCTTGAGCTCCGCGGCAAGCTTCGTGCGTTCCTAAGTGCGACGTCAGGAGCATTCCTCAACCACAAGCTCCGCAGCGATGTACCTCATTCGACATGCGGTCGAGGTCCTCCAGCGAGACGTCGATCTCGTCTGCAGCATGCGCTATGAACCCCGGAGCTACCGAACCGCGGACAGCCACCTACTGAGCATCTCGACATCCTCGTCCTTGATCTCCTCCAGGATGGGTCCCTCCTTGTCCTTCGCCGCGCCCTTGCGCTTCTTGGCCTTGCTCTTCTTCTTGTCCTTCTTGCGCTCGGCCTTTTCTACGTCGGGCTCGCCGCCACGGGGCCCGCGCGAGGTGGAGGCATAGTACGCGACGCCACCGAGGGCGACGAGGGCGGCAGCGGTACCGATGAGAACGGCGCGCTTGTTTTCGGAGACGAACGCCTCGACGCGCTCGACGAGGGACTGCGAGGAGGAGGACGACATGACGGTGGACTCGGACACGGAGGCTCGCGCGGCTGCCGCAACGCACCACGCGCGGCCAGCCGGAAATTTTGGCGCGGCGACGCTGACGAAGCCCCCGTATTTGGGCGGTCGACCCCTAGCCTAGGGGCACATTCCGTGCGAGTCTGACGCAACCCCCGCTTTTGGGCATCGCATTTTCTGCATTTTCCGACCAGTGGCTGGCTCTGTCTCTCGAGCATTATTGCTGGCCTGCGCGCTGAGTGGAAGGACAGAATGGCGGAAAATCCTGCATTTGCTGCGTCTGGAGAAGAGGCAATCACCCGAAGGATTGACGTCACGCCCAATGAGATACCGGGCGAACTCTCGCCTGAGGAACTTGAGGACTACTACGACATTGAACGGACCGTGCGGGAAGTCGAAAAGGGCGACTACAAGCGAGTTGAGTGTGATGCCTCCTCTGAATGTGCTGTGCCTGATCTTCTGTGTCCCAGATAGCTCTTCAATTCCCAGATGAACTCTTGCGCGATTCCGTCCCCATCTTCCGGCGGCTCAAGGCCCGCCTGTCACCTGGGAGAGAGCTATATGTCCTCGCAGACACTTCATATGGCAGGCATGCTGTCGCTTTGTGCTCCATCTCATTTGTACTAACCCTTGTCGTAGCTGTTGTGTCGATGAGGTCGCCGCACAACATGTCGACGCAGACGCGATGGTCCACTACGGACATGCGTGCATGACCAAGTATGTCTCCGCGTTCCAGGGCATGGAATTCTATCGCTGAACACTCTGAAAGAACATCTCGTCTACCCGTAATCTATGTCTTTGGCAAGAAGCCTGTTGATCCTGAGGACTGTGCAAGAAAGCTGCTCAAGTCGCTAGAAGCTTCATCGACTGTTATTGAGAATCGGAAGGCGATTCTGCGTCACGATGTCGCATATGCCCATCGAGCTGGTTAGTATATACCTCCGAATCGATGAGACAAGCTGTCATCGATGTTCCATTTGCAGACAAGATTCTGGAAAAGCTCAAGGCAGCGCTACCTTCATCGACGACACTACAGTACTCGCCGATCCCCTTAACGTCATATCCTGTTACCTCGTCCTCAACATCCGCCCAAGACGAAGTGCTTAAGGTGACGAACGGCAGTGATCAGACGTCGGACACTGTAGCCGAAGAGGGCACGCCAAGCGAAATCATCCTCTATGTTGGCGGGGAGAGCCTCAGCCTGACAAACTTACTCATGACTCATTCGCACTGTGAAGTGAGTATTCTTACCTCATCTGCTCACAGCTCACCTCAACTATGACCCTGAAAGGTCCATACGTACGACCCAAACACAGGAACAGTATGCCTCGCGTCTGAGCGCACAAACAAGATGCTCATGCGTCGGTACGCGGTCGTACAGAAGGCGCGCGATGCAGACGTATTTGGTATTCTTATCGGCACCCTCGGAGTCGGTAAACGTCATTATGCCTCCAGTGCCCGCCTCTGTCTCACACCGCATCACCGTCCATAGCCTCATATCTTCCCCTTATCTCCCATCTTCGCAAAGTGCTCGCGCGCGCGCACAAGAAGAGCTACACGATCAGCGTCGGGAAGCTCAACCCCGCCAAACTCGCGAATTTCCTCGAGATCGAGTGCTTCGTCCTCGTGGCGTGTCCGGAGAACAGCCTCATCGACGCAAAGGTGCGACATCGAGGTGCATTCTGAGGTGTGCCATTACTGACGGTGGCGCTGTAAAGGACTTCCTGCGCCCAATTGTCACGCCTTACGAGCTAGAGATTGCTCTGCGGGCACCACAGAGCTGGACAGGGCGGTATGTGCTGGAATTCGAGAAGCTTCTTGCGGAAGCACCAGGTCGGAGACCATCCCGTTGTCCCCCGCTTTGTAGTTCTAAATACCCTCCTGTCGCAGACGGCACTCAGAACGTGTCTGCGGACCCGGAGAAAGGAGATGAGGATCTAGATCAGCCGGTCTTCTCTCTCGCCACCGGGAAATACCGTCATGCCAAGCGTTACGGAGGTATGTAATTGCTCATCCCGTGGCCACCCGTCGATCCGATTGACAAACGTGGACTCCAGCCCCTGAGACAAACGCAAACCTCAATGACCCGAGCTCGGCGCTCGTACTACGAGATCAAGACGGTACGGTCGCCCTTAAGGACAGTGCGGCAGGTGCGTTTGTGTTCTCGTATGTATTTCAGTTCAGTTGACACCAAGCGTTTTCTAGGGGCATTCCTGCAAGCACGGACGTACCGTGGGCTGGAGACGCGCATCGGGCAGGATGCCCCGGCCGTGCTTGAGCAGGGGCGGAGCGGGATTGCGCGCGGGTATGCAGATGATCACCCTTCTGGAGGCTGAGAATTTACTATGTTATTTGCCGTGAGTCTTATGTCAAGTATATCTCTGGTGGCGCATTGATACTACGGTCTAGCAGGGAGATTTATACCGACGAGGAACGTCTCAAAGCGGGTTATTACCTGTTGTCTGTTATCAGCGTCTTTGTGTGTTTTCATGGAATCGCGCAAAATGCTACTAGACGATATGGTTGCTCCAACAGTTCTTTACCTGATACGATGATTTTACGCAGATGTTGTTGATGTAAAGCTGCAAATGTAGGACACCGCTAACCAGAATCACGTTCCGCTCAAACGCAGAATGGACATGTGACGTCACCGACTACTCCATATGTCGGCTAGAGCAATTCGGGATTGAAGGGCAATACAAAGTCCAGACATATGTATGCTCCTGTTGTTGGTATTACTTTACTCTCGCAAACCTCCACGTCACGAACTACCTCCGCAAGAGTATACCTGAACATGGAGAACCCTGCGCAAGAAATCTGCTCCGTCATTCAGCGTATTGCCGTCAACACTAACCCCTCTCTGCAATCCGCAACCATCCAGCGGTACTTCACTCCCGACGCCTCACTCCGGAATTACGTCTGCTCTGTTCCGCACGGCCCCCGCTCGCGCGAGACCATCATTGGTCTGTACAATTGCTATCATTTCCTCTCCCCGCACACGCGGGTCGATGTCAGGGATATTGTCTACAACAGCACGCGCGACCCGCCCGAGCTTTTCGTGCGGGTCCTGCAGCTGTTCGACCCGCGCTGGAGCCCGTTCTCGCACGGATACATCCCGTGCGCTCGCCATGTTTCCCTCCGTCGTACTGAGGCTGACCCAGACGCCTAGACAGTCTTCTGATCCAACTGGAACTGAAGGCAGAGCCGTCCGCGGACGGCGGGCCGACGAAGTACCTGATAGCGTCGCAGGAAGACTTCTATCATCCAGATGACGTGGTCGCGTTCACCTTCCCTCCCGCGCAGCACCTCGCTCGGATCGCACTCCGCGTCCTGGCCGGTGTATTTTCGGTCCTTGTAAGGGTGCTGGAGTTCATCGGTACGTTATCTGTCATAACCGCATGGCACGACGCGTGTGCCGGGGCCACCCTAGTGTGCGCCTGGGTGCACTGCGCCATGTCCAAGGCCCATGGCCGTGCTTTATTGATCTCCTGCTGATACGTATATGCTTTCCTACTGTAGGTTTCTGGCGCATGCGATCTGACGAGCTCGGAGGCGCAGTCGACCTACAGCACGAAGGAGTGAGGCGTGCATCAAAGCGGTCAGAGCGTTTCAAGCAACATAGTGAAGCGAAGGACGGGCCACAGAACACCGTAGAAGCAGAGCAAACGGGTGGAGATGGAGGTGAGGGGGCAGACACAGAAGACAATGAGGTTGTACAGAAAAGTGAAGGGGCGAGACATAAGAGGAAGGGAGTGAGGCCATCATTTAAGGCGGTTGCTATGGGCTCAGTCGAAGAGAAACCTGTTGAGCCTGTCAAGGGTGTAGTCGCGTTCGAAGAGAAGACACATTGAGCTGCAAAGCCGGGCTGCAGGGTGTGTTATCGCATGTGGTGTAGACAGGATGGGTCACTTGTTCCAGGAAGATAAATCAAAGCAATACACGTGTGCGCTATGACTTAAATTCTGGGGTTCAGCAACGTTAATATTGATATACCTCCCGTACACCCGGCAGCAAAGAGAGTGCAACAACTGCGTCTCTGTTATTTCCACGAGAACCAACGGATCGTCCATCTGCGTAAACGACTTCTCGGACATAACCTTTTCCTGCATCAATGCTTATCTGCCAGGCATATAGTATACAGAGGCAATGTAGTTCCCCCGCACAATACGATGACGTGTTGAAGGTGCTTGCGGCAGCTTAGGGTGTCGCGAGGTTATAATATATCACTGCACAGTGGTGCACACAGCTTTTGTTATGTGATCGTTTGGTGGTTCATCAGATATCCGCGAATTGTCGACTCATTTGTGCACCGCAGCTCTCGGCAGGCTCGCAAGTTCCAACATAGAATATCTTCTGACTGCATTCCTCGCGCCTAGACGCATCAGGAAAATATCGGTTCTGCTTTTGGGTGCTTTGACGCCTTTACCGTCGCTCTTTGGCGCTTTCTCAGCGCGAAAGGCTGCGACAGCTGCCAGCAAGCCCTAGAAGGCTCGAAAAGGACGCCAAGTCAAATCGATATCTTCCTGATGGCCTACACAAGAAGGCCCCACCTACATGCAAATTTGGTATTGTGTAAATCGCATGGCAGATGCCGTCTGCGATAAAGGGTCACAGACTAGTTAGTGAACTGACTGTGCATCTCGAGTGGGACCATGACGAAGACACAGCCAAGGAGTGCACAGACTGCAGGTGACTTGGATTCGACGAGAGATATAACTAGAACGGATAGGGCGCAGAACATTCTGGTACGCGCTTACATACTGTGCTCCGGACGACGAGTTTGAGGAGTGCACTGTGCAAAGAATTCAGAACAAGACAGTAAACCACTGACATGCATTAGATATGCGATCTCTGATGCTTATTGAGGAAACAAAGAGGATCTGATCAACTTCAACTCAACATTGACCTTTGGCAAGAGATATCAACTTTTGTTCGTCTTTGAAAATTGAAGGTTCCTGCGGAGTACGCTCCATGGGGTTCGCAAGGTCTTAGGCACCAGTCCAAGCCTTATTCAAGGCTTACAGTGAAAAAATTTAGGAGGAAAACATGTTTCAGGGTCAAGACTACGCACGGGTAAGATTGCCCTATCGGACATGTAATTCCCGCATTTGGTAGAATGGCGCTCAATGCGACGTCATGGTTACAACGTAGCGGGCACGAAATATTCTACATGGTTTATACTAACAAGAACTCAGAGATAGCTCATTTCCACATGTTCTTGTAGCCTTTACCATGATGTGCTTTATAATGAAGTCCTTTGCAAGAAGCTCATGCAGCGAGTACTTTGGCATTGGGCTGAGTCACGATCCGTATTTCGCTCTTCACCTGTGGAAAGTTTGACGGTTGTGCTTTGTCCGCGGCCACATAGGTTCATTTGGTCAAAAAGAGGGTGGTCAGTAGTGAGAGCCGCTGACACGATGCGCCTAGCTTGAGTGACATACTATCTCAAGATTTTCAGTCACGGTCAGCGCGCAGAGGATTTACAGAGGAGAGTCACGAGTATAATTGGACCAGCGGAGTAATTTCGAAACTGTTATACTTTGACCAAGGTGTGCTGGGAAATTCTGTAGCTCCGTGTGCTTTGTGGCCACCTATCAAAGAATGCGGGTTTCTGCGAGTGGCAAACCTGTTGGCAGTATAAATGGCCACCGACAAGATTCGGGGACTTCAACTGAATCCCCACGTCGATTTCCCCCAAATATTACTCTCAGGTTTCCCTCATTGACGCGAACTATGTCCTCCGAACTAACGGCCCCGCGAGCTAGTGCGTGTCATTGCACCGCTGCCTTGGACTCGCGTCGTGGGCACAGCTAATGTCTTACCTACAGCCCCCACAGAGCCGTCTCGCTACGCTCTACGTCCCAGAAAGAGGCAAGCAGGCCCAGAAGACGTCACAAATGTGGCCGGGCCCGTTCAAAAGAGGGCAAGACTAGATGGTGGTAAGCTCTGACAAGATCTACATCTGAATTCGCTTGCAATAATTCCCCATCTTGTTAGGTCCATTCAATCGGCTTCATCCTCTCGAGCTCAGCAAGCCACGAAATCAGAAGCCTTCAAGATCACGCAAGGAGACTGCTCTACGATCTCGATCTCGCACACAGCGGCAACCCCAGAGCACCTCTGCGACCGTCGCAGAGAACCATCGAGCGCATTCTGCGGCACAGATCGGCCACCAATTACCTCAGGAATCTCCCGCACAAGTTACTCTGCAACAACCATCCTGCTACGCAGATGCGGCTGTTGAACATGGCTGCCCGGACGATTCTGAGCGCCCTGGCTACTCCACTTCCAAGCTCAACTCCACTCAGGAAAAGCAGCGCACAAGCGACGAACTCGAAGTAGAAGACCAGGAAATGGTGAAGTGTGCGTGGATATTGGTTGACATGCGACGGCGTACATCCGCTGCACGCGCACTCCTTGAACTCCGCTACCACCCGCACCCTGCACTAGTGGTCAAGACCTAGCTGACACTGCACACCATTGTAGATGCCTCTCGCGTGATTCATCTCTACCGTTGTGTTGGGATACAGCCCATGCCGCTCTCATCGGGTCCCTCAACATCGCTTGGCTCGTCGTGGTTGCAGACCTTGCTTCCTGCCTTTCCCATCATGCGTAGCCATTGGACTGCTCCATTGACGCACCATTAGCCCATTTAAGACGCATGTCCTGGACGAGACGCGCATTTTTCGTAGATTATCACTTCCATGATGTGTACTTCTTCATGATTGCTCTGTATGACACTGTTTGCATAGCCACCAAACCTGTTGATACCGGCTGAAATATTATTGTGACTTGATGTGGAATCGCAGCGCGCCTGTTCCCTCCATTTTATACCACTATCAAGTCCACTCTGCTTAGATGGTCTCTAATTGTGACTCAAGCAATGGTCTACATCGCATTACAATTTATGGTGGACAATCATCTTGTCATATCGGGTTTCGATGATCTTCGAGGTGGACGTTCACATCGGAGAATAACTCGCACCTGGCCCATTGTCCCTCTCCCCTGACGTTAGCTCGCCATTATTTAGAGTGAGAGCCGGCATTGTACCCTACACTGTCCTGAAGAAATCAGCATCTACAGAGGCCAGTGTTCAGATGTAGAACATGGTCTCCTTCAAGTCCTCATGTACGCCATTGCCCCACATCTCAACCGCCTCCTCGTATACGCGGTCCTTGTCCGCCTCGCGTTCAGCCGGCGCCCGGCCTTTGCCCTTGAAAGATTTGTCTCTGGGACTGAATAGGCCGTGCAAGTAGCACCGTGCACGCTCGCATGCAAGGTCAGCATAGTATGCGGGCGGGACCAGACTGACAGCCTTTGTCGCTCGCACGTATAAATAGCTCGTGGTATGTGTGCCTTGCTGTAAGACATCTGCGGAGTAGCGGTTTTCGTCGTATATGACGACGTAGTGCGTCGGCTTTACAGTGCCTTGAAGCCCAGCGTGCGCCTAGAATACATGTAAGGACCAAGAGTCGATTCAGTGACGGAACAGGCTACTGACCTGGAGATAGAAATCATTGTAGTCAACGTAGGTGACTCTTCTGTCAACAACTGTGCCAGGACGCGTGTTGCCATTCTTTGTCATATTGACCTTGTCCGTCGGGTACAGACGCACGTGGTGCTGCTTGCCGCAGACAGCGATGGTCAAGGTTGGTTTGTACAGGGTCTCGCCCGAGAATCGCTCGAACGCTTTCGAAATTTGTGGCAGCTCGTGTTCTAGCACTGCCGCGTATTGCCCCTGTATCCGGAAAAATGGATCAGTTGACACCGACAAAAATATTTTCATACACCGAAATACCAACTTCGGAGACGCCATCGCGGTAGACAACAATTCGCTCGGGTAGACAGCCGTTGCGCGCCCTGTACAACCAAAGACGCTCTTCCATCATCGAGGTGAGATTCGGGCTCGGAATGACCTAACGGTACGCGTCAGTGACTATACACCCGCCGGCTGACAACACCTACCTCTTTCGCCTTCTTGTTCCCATCTGGCTTCTGCAACATGAGGCTCGTAGGAAACTGCACGAATGTATCGTCGACATTGGCCACAACTGCCGCGATCGATGGCATGCCCGACGGGCTACTTGGGCCAGGATGTGTCACGTCAATACCAACTAGCATCGTCTTCGCTTTGGTGAGCCACGCCGTAGGCTTGGCGTTTAACAGATGGTTGATCCCGCCGAGCTTGGTATTCAGCTTGAGCGCGACGTTCGCGAAGTACTGCACCTGCTTCCTCTGCTCTATGCGCGCATTGTAGAGGAGCATGCACATGGTATGGACTCCTAGGGTAGCGTCGCAAAAACGCTTAATCCCAGAATATATGAAGCTGTCGTCGTCAGGGAGCAGGACGAGGATGAAGCTTGGCTTCTGAGTGATGTCTACGTTCGTGCGGAGCGTGTCGCGGATCATGCCCAAAGCGTCGTTCGGTGAAGGTGGAAGCCGTGGGGTCACAATCCTCTCGGGTACGGCATCGATGTTCATGCCGCAGTCCCTGCATGTCTTCGCAAACCGCGCCAAAAAGTGGTCAAGCTCGGGATCGTCAGTTCCTTTGAACTGGATACGCTCGCCCGTCTGCACAAGAAGTACCATCCAGCTCGACACATCGGAAGGAGCTTGGAACTTAACATCCCGCAAGTTCCAGCTCCCGTTGAGTACGTCGATATTCTTGCCTCTGTAGGCAACCTGAGGGGGCGGGAGGATGCGTCCGGGAACGATTGCCATCTGCTGGCTGACTTGAATGTCGAAAGCTCCGAGCGGAGAACCCGGGGTCCCAGGCTGTAAGCCGAGCGAGGGCAATCCTTCGCGCACGATAGTGTCCACGTTCTGTGCAGGAGACCGCGACGCCAATTTGATCATCCGAGAGGTCTCCTTGCTCCCCAGATGGCCCCTGAATGGTTGATTCGGAGCTATCTCGCAGAGCTCTACCGGCATATACACCGGCTTCCCGGTGTGTCCCACGTCGACGAGGGGAAGATCGGTTACATGGGTGAGCTTAATATTGTATTCTGTACGAAATGCGTAGCGTGAGTGCCGTTGTCCATGTATGAAAACTTGAGTCCGTACTGCGTTCAAAGAACTTCTCCACTGTGATGTCGCAACCTAGCTCGGCGCAATGGAATTGCGTTTGTGCTGCATTCGTGTCCGTGACCCTGAATATCCTGTACTTGTGGGGATAGCCGTGATGTTGCGTGATCACCTTGAGTCCCTCTAGGTACGACGAGGGTATGCTACCGCGTGATCTGCGAAGCTCCATCATCCGAGCCGCAAGATTTCCCGGCAAATGGAAGGCTGTAATGCAGGTATTGATATTTACCATGAATTGTTCAATTCTCGGTCTCGCCGATATGAAGAACCCTGGCCGCGTCTCCAGTCCAGGACCAAGCGGCGAGGATTTCGATGAACCAAGGAAGTACGTGCTTCTCCCGACACGGACGCCCGCCCTCGAGGCGTGATGCTGCAACACTAGGTTCAGAGCGGAGATCAGAGGTTCTGGATTGGCGTCGGCATCGGCGAGATCGCCACCAAGACCTCTTCACAAATCATTCGTCAGTACCGCTATCTGACCATTGGCATTGGTAACCACAACTCACTTGGTGATCATATGCGTGTTGAGTCTCCCCTTCAATTTAAGTACAACCGTGAACTGCAATCCCTCCGCCCGTGGAGCGCCTTCAGCTTCTTCATAATACTGTATCTGGACAGATAAATTCTTCGGCAGCTCTTCCGCCGAGACAAGACGCTGACTAGAATCGTGAGCGATATGGCCGACATATGGCAAGTAATCCTGGTGACTCTCCAGTAGCTGGAAGATACGCTTTCTTCGCTCCGCACCCGCCTTATCCTTCGGTTCGATGGACACCTCATAGTCATATATAACGCGTGACTCTGGTATTTCGATAGGGAAGAAGTTGGTCCGAAGCTCAACTGGACTGCCCAGAGTACCATACCCCGGGCGAACGGGCATACTATTTCTGTTCGTCGTAGACTGGAACTTAGCATCGAGAGCGCCTGGGACCGTAATAGTGGCTGTATGCTGTAAATCCAAACTCTGACAGTGGGAATGACCTGATAACTCTGAGTGTTCGCAATCCGGGATGGGTTGATGAGTCGACAGAGTTACAGCCGCCCGGATGCAGATTCGAACACCACCTGGGCGACAAGAGAAGGATACGGAAGGTCGCATTGCGCGCCGCAGATACATTGTTCTTCGCATTGTGAACGACTAAAGGCTCGAATGTCGATCAGTCAAAGCAGCCATGGCCAAGTGGGTTAGAGCAAAGACCGGGAGAAGAGTTCCGCTGGCTTTGCATCTATTTAAAGTGTTCTGTCGACACGGTCCTAGTAAGGCCTTCTGATAAGGAATTATGAGCACACCACATGGGCCGCTAAAGGCGCCCGGCTTGCACGGCTGCGGTTGCGGTCCGGCCCTTGCAATGTTGCCAGGTGCACAGTATGCAAGGGTGTGCACAGTATTGACAGAGAGCGAGGGGATCTTCCGGAGCCATATATCGTGTTCATTGAACATGAATGAGAAACGCAGAGTGGCTGCAGAGTTTGCAAAAACCTCCCCGGCACACGCCGAACTAGCAGACGCCCATTCGATGGGAGCCGGAATCCGAGGGCCCGACCCCCTGACCTTTTGACACAGTCAGGGGTCTAACGCGGTCTGACCCAGGGTCTGACCCCGTCAAGAGCATCCCTACCTCCGACAGTCTGTTGCAGGTCACAGAATCCGAATTCAATCTCACTGCACGAGGTCCTCGCAGGTCCCATCCGATAGATTATGCCATAATTAACGGAAGGGACAGATGTCAACAAAATACACCTCGCAAACTCATGCTGATTGACAGTCCTGCGCGAGCGACTCGTCTCTGGCCCATCTTCGTTGAACGGGCAGGAGCTACGGACTAAAACCCGGTGGCGCCTGACCTCACATAGTCCGTGTCCAAGGTGAGCGCTTGAGCCCCCAGCGATATCTTACAACGCCCCTCAAATCTCAACACCGCACCCCCTGTCCGCAAAGACCGGTGTTCAGATGTAGAACATGGTCTCCTTCAAGTCCTCATGTACGCCGTTGCCCCACATCTGCACCGCTCTGTTATACACGCGCTTCTTCTCTTCCTCGCGGTCTGCCGGTGTCTGGCCTTTGCCCTTGAAAGAATTGTCTCTGGGACTGAGTAGGCCGTGCAAGTAGCACCGTGCACGCTCGCATGCAAGATCAGCGTAGTATGCGGGTGGGACCAGACTGACAGCCTTTGTCGCTCGCACGTACAAATAGCTCGTGGTATGCGTGCCCTGCTGTAAGACGTCTGCGGAATAGTGGTTCTCGTCGTGGATGACGACGTAGTGCGTCGGCTTCACGGTACCTTGCAGCCCAGCGTGCGCCTAGAATAAGTTGGATAACACGTAAGGATCAAGAGTCGATTCAGCGACGCAATACGCTACTCACCTGGAGGTAGAAGTCATTGTTGTATATATCGGTGATTCCTCTGTCGACGACAGTGCCAGGACGCGTGTTGCCGTTCTGCGTTGCGTTGTCCTGGTGCGTCGGGTACAGGCGCGCGTGGTGCCGTTTGCCGCAGATGACGATTGTCAATTTAGGCCGATACGAGGTCTGACCATCTGAGAACTGCGTGAAGGCGTCCAAGATCTGCGCCAATTCGTGCTCAAGCACCGCCGCATATTGCCCCTGCGTTCGACATTCATTCAGCAACGACACAAGAATCATGCACGGGGAGCCCACCTCAGAGACTCCATCGCGGTAGACAAGGACTCGCTCAGGAAGACAACCGTTGCGTGCCTTGTACACCCGAAGACGCTCTCCCATCATCATGGCGAGATGCGGGTTCGGAATGACCTAATATACGCATCAGCTACGTTACGCCCGCCGACTCAAAACACCCACCTCTTTCGCCTCCTTATTCCAATCCGGCTTCTGCAACATGAGGCTCGCAGGGAACTGCGAGAATGTATCGTCGACACTGGCCACGACCGCCGCGATCGATGGCGTGCCCAACAGGCTGCTCGGGCCGGGGTGCGTCACGTCGATCCCGACAAGCATCGTCTTCTCTTCGGTGAGCCACTCCGCGCTCGCTGCGTCCAGTAAATGGTTCGTGCCGCCGAGCTTGGCGTTGAGCTTAAGAGCGACGTTCGCGAAGTACTGCACCTGTTTCTTCTTCGCCTTGGCAAGGAGCATGTGGACGGTGTGGATGCCGAGGGTGACATCGCAAAGACACTTAATTCCGGAATATATGCGACTGTCGTCGCTGGAGAGCAGAACGAGGATGAAACTGGGCTTCTGGGTGCTGAAAGTTTTGCGAAGCTTGTCTTCAATCCGCTCTAGATACGAGGTCGTGACGATCTTCTCGGGTTGGTCATCGATACTCATACCACAGTTCTTGCATGTCTGCGTGAACTGCTTCAAGAAATCGTCAAGCTCGGGATCATTGACTCCGTTGAACTCTCCCCGTTTGCCCGCCTGCACCAGAAGCACCGCCCACGCTGGCACACTCGCAGGAGCGTGGAACTCGACGTGTCGCAAGTTCCAGCTCCCCTCGCGCACATCGTGACTCTCGCTATTGTGATAGGTGACACGAGGTGGGGGCAGGATACGTCCGGGAACGACAGTCATCTGCGAACTGACTTTAATGCCGAACGATCCCAGCATAGAGCTCGGGGCATCCGACTGCAAGCCAAGCGATGGTAAGCCTTCGTGTATGATGGTCCGCGCATTCTCTGCAGGCGGCCGTGCGGCCCACTTGATCATCTGCGAGGTCTCGTTCCTGCCCAGCTTGCCTCTGAAGGGTTGGTTGGCGATGATATGGCAGAGCTCTGCCGGTAGATATACCGGCTTTCCGGCGCGGCCAACGTCGACGACGGGGACGGGCATTGTCGCATGCTTGAGGTCGACATTGTATTCTAAGCAAACAACGCCTCATGAGCACTGATATATCATATGCTACGTCTGATTATCTGACTACATACCGCGTTGGAAGAAATCTTGCACTGTAACATTATCACCTAGCTTGGCATCGTAGAACTTCATTTCCGCGGCGCTCTTATCCATGACGTTGAAGATCTTGTACTTGCGGGTATGACCATGGTATTGCGTGGTGACCTTGATCCCTTCGAATGGCAAGGGCATACCGCCGTTTGAGTTGCAAAGCTCGATCATCCGGTCTGCAAGATTTCCAGGGCAATAGAAGGCTGCCATGCAAGGATTGACGTTGACCATCAATTGCTTGACTGTCGGTCTAGCCGAGACGAAGAATCCTGACCGCGCCTCCAGTCCGGGACCAAGCAGGGCGCGCTTAGTGGATGAAGGAAGGAAGTACTTGTTCTTCCCGACGCGAACGCCCGCGCTGGATGCACGATGCTGCAGTACCAGATTTAAGGCGGAGAATAGAGCCTCGAGGTTCGGGTCAGCATCGGCAAGGTCGCCGTTGAGATATCTTTACAAAATATATGTCAGCATAGATATCCTGATTACTTGCATCGACGGTCGTGACCCACTTGTTCATCAGATCCATATCGAGTGTCCTCTGGAGTTGAAAGCTAACAGTGAACTCTAACGCATTCGCCCGCGGCGCGCCTTCTTCTTCTTCACAGTACTGTATGTTAATAGAGAGATCCTCCGGCAACAGTTTTGCCGAGACAAGGCGCTGACTGGAATCGTGAGCGATATGGCCGACATATGGTGAATAATCCTGGTGACTCTCAAGCAGCTGGAAGATCCGCTTCCTCCTCTCGACGCCCGCCTGCTTCCTGGGCTCGATGGACACCGCATAGTCGTAGATGGTGCATGACTTCGGTACGCTGAAAGGCAAGAAGTTCGCCCAAAGCGGAACTTCAATGCCCAGGGTACCGTAGCCAGGGCGGAGGGGCATGCTATCCCTGACCGGCATCAACTGGAACTTGGCAACGAGATCGTCAGAGACCGTGGAAGCACGGCCCTCGACCTCCACAACTGCCATGTCCCCTGCGAGCGCGGGCTCCGGGGCGAAGACTTGCGGGGGGGGCCTGGGCGGGGCACCCCCGCGAGCGCCGCCACGATGAATGTATCCTCCGCCGCCGTGTTGTCTGCGACCGAGAAACGCGCCTTGGGTGTTCGCGCGGTACGCGGGACCGTTGCCGAGATGGCCCCTGTCGCCGGGCCCGGCGTTGGGTCCAGCGGGAGAGGCCATACGGTCTCCTGTCGCAGTCGAGCGAGCTCCGCCACTCGGGACGCCCCCGCCGTGGGGGCTTCCACGATTTGCGGAGCTCGGTGTTCTCCCGCCTCCTCGATCTCCAGTACGGACACGCCGGCCGCGTGCGTTATTGCGTGGGCTGCCTGTGGGGGCACTCATGACGGTGAGATCTAGTTAAGTTCACAAGCGAAAAAGTGACGCAGTCGATTCGAGAGTAAAATGCGCAATTGTTCTCGTAGGCAAATTGGTTGGTTGGGGAAAAGGTGAAGGATGCCAGCCGGCAAGCTTGCGTGCGTCTTATATGAGTCCTCGGGAAATGCCGGCGGGGCCGACACAGTCACCGAACAACTGTCCAACGTCCAACTGCTGCGCGATGTCATGCGGCTGCAACCAATCCAAACCCTGGCAGGCAGAACGCACGTGTTGGATATATCGCGCGACAGTCACAGATGCTCAGTTGCGCAGCGGCGATTGGGGAGCTCACGGGATGCGAAACAACATGAGCGGAATATGGGAGGTCGAGTTCTTGTCGCACCGAGAAAGACTCAAGATTTAACAATTTGACAGCTCAAGTGTTGCCCGGTGACACACTGCTACTCTCGAGTCGCATCAACAAATTATCGACTACCCCGACTTGAAGACCAGGAACGTGCAAATGTCCAACCTGGTACAATGGTCATCAAATCCATTGGCATAAGTAGCCCCTACTATCATACATGCAGAATCTACCTTCCAGCAATGTGTCCACAAAGGAAATCCAAGTCCTAAAGTTCCCTATTCGTCGCAGCGACATGCTCCTGTCCACCTCCCAAGCTACCTAATCTTCCTTCTTGTCCGACCCTTCCCCCTCCTTTCCAGTCTCTCCATCGTGCGCATGCCCGTTGACCCTTACAGAGGGGGTTTCTACTGGATCCGTCGCGCGCTGCTCGCCGGCAGGTTGTGGGGAAACGCCCTCTCCACCTTCGCCAGGCTGCGTCCGCCAGTAACCTGCACAAGGGACATAGTCAGCACGTGGTTAATCATGCGAGACCACTGTTTGGCCAAAATCGAGCCTTCAAGGCGCATATATGCGTCCATTCCTCGATGGATGATCAGAGGGGCGAGGCGAGGTACGCACCGAGCGTCTCAAAGATCTTGGCGAGGATCGCGCACGCGATTCCACTGCCCTGCAGCGCGAGGCGCACAACCGGGCGTGCAGGCGGGAGGACGAACGCGACAAAGTCGTCCGGGTGGTAGAAGTCCTCCTGCGCGAAGATCTGGTACAGGGTCGGCCCGTCGTTCGTCGCGGGCACCGCGCGCAGCATGACGTGCGTCGTGAGCCTGCCCGCCCCTGTTCAGCGCACCCCCACCATGCACGGCACGGAGGACTCACGGGACGGGCGCGGGCTTGAGCGGGCTCCAGCGTATGTGGAACACCTGCTCGCACTTGACGAAGAGCTGCGGGTGGTCGTGCGTGTCGTCGTAGACGACGTCGGACACGTCCATCTTGATGTGCGGCGAGAGGATGCGGTACCACTTGTATATCGCGAGGATGCTGTCGCGCGAGGCGGGCGCGGACGGCACGTACGCGAGCGGGTGCCGGAAGGACGCGTCGGGCGTGAAGTAGCGCTCGAGCGCGGCGGCCTGTATGGAGGGGTTGACGGCGGCGGTGAGCAGCTGGATGACGGAGCGGATCTCGCTCGCGGGGTCCTCCATCGCTGTTCGGTGGGCTGTGCGGAGTGTGGTGGTCGACGAGGGTATTCAGGGTCGACAAGGACGCTTGGTCTCCGAGCGCGTGTTCACACACGAGGTGCAAGTGGTATCTGGGAGACTGTGCAACGGTCGGAGGATGGAGGTGGTGCAGCAGGGCAGAGTCCCGCACGCAGGGGACGGCGCGGCGCGAACTCGTGATTCCCAGAAATGTAATGACGTCACGCGCCGCCACCGCGCATGCCGCGTCGCGACCCTCTCGTGCCACTCTGCGGCTCATTGCACAGACGAATACAGGATATCAACGGTACCAACGATAGCTCACGATCAGGAAACTGTCATATCCTGCTGTGATCTTGCAGCCGCTCTTGCTAATGCCTTTGAAGACATGTGCTGGACCCTGGACTCGTCTAGATCAATGTTCATACCCCTAGACTTTTACTGGCCAGTGGCAAAAAAGCACGCTTTGCTCCAATTCGTTCAATCAAACAGAGACTGGAAGCGCTCAAACTCCTCGTGCCTCTAGAACCCCACTGCCCAGCCTCGCAATGCATTTTGGCATCTCTACTGCCCTTTTACAGCCAATGGCCCGAGTACTGCGAGCACCAAGCAGGCTTGATGCATCGACTGTGCACAATACCGTGACCTCGTCTTAGCAGGCCGATCTCAATATGCACTATGATCTTCTTCTGCTCCTCTATGGGGTGCTCATCTCCTATAGTCACGAACAGGTTCCTAGTGAGTCCGCTCATTCTCTGCGAAAATGCACTATAGACGCTGATCAGCTGTGGATGTACGTCATCTCGTGAAGGCGCTATCTTTGTTGTGCTGGGTGGATGAACATAGCCTGCGGTCTCAGGAAGCGGAAGAGGAGTGTGGGCTTGAAGAACTGTCAGCAGTCACCGCTTCTCCAGGTCATCCCATGTATGCTAGGAATAAACTTTGGATAAAGATTGGTGCCGCTGGCATCGGAATAGCCGTCAGCTCGTCAATAGTGTCGAGGACACTCTTCTAGGCTGAATTCCCGTATGTCCAGGTCGACGAGCGGATTACAGAGATTCGCCAACAATCGACCCGTTTTGTACAAGTATCTCCGCTCCACAGGATATAACCTGTGTCTGCGGTTAGACACGAGGCTCTTCGGAGGGATTCTGCTGCAGCGGTTGCGGTGAGATGACTCTTCTTGTTGTCCAATTATTATGGAGTGTTAATCAATAGTGTTTGTCTGAGATAGCATTCCTCAAAGGGCGGCTCCACGTACATCTCTTGGCTATGAAATTGTCTGCAATTTTTGTCATTTTTTGCATCCTCGGACATGTTCGATATCTTACTGGACATGGAAGTGAGTCAGAGATGGTCGCGGCTCGGAACTCCGTTCCACGTATTGGAGTCTTGATGGTCTGATAGCCAAGGTATCATTGAGCCCCGTGAGTGCGATCGAAAAAACAGACTTGGCTGGGAATGTAGTTTTGGGCAGCGAGTCGTTTTGAGCCTCACGACGTGGTGACAGTTACCAGGCGTCTTTACCAGCCGAAAAGGAAGGATTGATGAAGCTACTGTCAAACACATCCAAATACGCCCTCACCAGCCATGTCGTCTTTGCGATGCTCAGACCAGGAAGCAGCTGCACTACCAGGTGTACTCATGTATCCGAACATCTCCTCAGGCAGTCCATAGTCCCATGACGTCCTCGGGCGTTTTGCGTTGAATTTCGAACACCTTGAAACCATTTCGTGCTTACCATCCGGCTTCAAACCGGCCCTCGCGCTCATCATAAACACCGCATAACCGCGGACAGCTCCGCCACAACCCTGCTCCTTGGTCATTTCCCTTGTCCCTCCTTCGGTGTTATTCGGGCTCTCCGCATCGTCGCGCTCTTACACCGGTTGGCCGTCCTTCCCGTGGCTGCCAGCGTCCTCTGCTGTGCGCGGCACATGTCCATGGCTGTATGTGGCGCGGGGGTGTGGAGGCTCGCGGGATATACGTAGGGCGCTGTGTGAGACGAGCTTGTGCGCTGCGGGCGTCGGGCAGGCTCAGGTAGGTTATGTAGCTGAGACCGCTCGAACAGTGCTGTACTACGTGAAACAATCATTAGATTAGACGATCGTCTTAGTCAGTGCACCCGTGACGGCAAAGGCTGCAAATGGAGGGAATGGGAGGGGTGAAACATCGTGTCGCATTATCTTGCTGAGCGAGTGGATAAATTGAAGAGCACGGTTTTTGTTGAATGTTACTCCCTTGGACAGTGGCGTTATATCCTAAGGGACGTCATCGATTTAAACAGAGCAGACTGTTGTAGCTGCCCCGTACCTCTCACTATTCAGCACATCCCTGAACGCTTAAATTTACTATTAAAACTCCACCAGAAGTAACATACCATCGCAGAGCATGCTCTTCTGAGAATTTCGAACGTGTTTGGGGACCGCATCTGCGATCCAAATACGTGTGTCCGATGTCTCAGCGAGACATTGAGCGCCTGATACGTGGGGAAATTATCCTCTCCTTTGCCCATATGCGCTGTCATCGGGATGTCTTCACGGATTTAGCTGATGTCGGCACGCTTGGCCATTTGTTAACTGCAAGATTAGCTGTGCAGATACCCCTGGTCATCATCTTCGCTCTGCTGAGCGCGGCCGCTCATAAACTGAACGGGGTTCTCTCCATGGTCGCCTTTACGCTCATCCCACGGTCGACTGCATCGACGCTCGGTCTCTCCATTTACCTGTGTTGCCTGCAGCATGTCTCAAATGTCAGCTGAAAGGTCGTCTACTTCGCAGTTGCATGCTCCACCAGCTCGTAGAGTGGAGTCGTCTGGGTCCTGGCAGACCGCATGGAGTCCGGTGAGTCGCCATGATCTGCACATTCAGATCGCTGGTCTGACAATCTAACTCTTCTCAGGACGCTACGACGCGCCACTCACGCAAGCTATCAATTTCTGAGAAGGACGAGCTCATCGAGGCGCAGACGGAGAGTGATCACCTCTCCCCAGCCAGCTCTGCATCGCCAGTACACAGGGAGAAGATTGACGCGACGTGGGACAAGTTTGCCAAAGAACTGCAGCGCCAGGACGAGGATTGTGCGAAGGTGTGGAAGGAAGAGATAGATGCGCTACTCGTCTTCGTGAGTTCTCGCAATTGCTTCAGGCCACACGGCATTCTGATGGTCTTAGAATAGGCGGGGTTGTTCTCAGCAGTCCTCACCGCTTTTAATGTCGACATCTACAAAAGTCTCAAGCCTTCTTCTCCCTCTACTCCGGATGTGAATACGCAAGCACTGATGCAGCTAATTGCCCTACTCAGTAACGGCAACGTGCCGGTTATGCTTGCGACATCGACTGCGTCGTCGGATGATCCGGCGGCTACCTACGTATGGATCAATGCGCTATGGTTCGCCTCCCTTGTCCTCAGCCTATCGTCGGCCTCCATCGGGATCGTCATCAGACAGTGGTTGAACTACTTCACGAGCCCGACTCCCACCACCGGAAAGCAGGACGTTTACATCCACTGCCTCCGCTGGGACAAAGGCATCATCGAATGGCGCGTACCCGAGCTCATGGCCATCCTCCCAATTCTCCTCCAGCTCGCCCTCACCCTCTTCTTCATCGGCCTCGTCCTCCTTCTCTGGACGCTCAACAACAGCGTTGCGATCGTCACGACCGTGTTCGTGAGCGCGTTGCTTGCGTTCCTAGTTTTCAGCACGGTCGTGCCAGCCTGGAGCCCATACTGTCCCTACAAGTCGCCGCAGGCCCTCTTGGTCCACTCGACGGCGCATTGGCTCGTGCACCAGATAGACTCCATCTGGAAAGCGCTCGCCGTAGTCACAGCGGCGGCCGCAGAGTCCTCGATTTGTCGGGATCAGCGCTGGCTGCGAGAGATCCTCTCCAGTGTGTCTCATTTTGCGGAGGACATCTACCGCAGGCCTGGGAAGCTGTACAGGAGCTGGGCATCACTGGAGCAAGCCGTCGTTAATCCCATGGATGGCTCCAACCCACACCGCGATACGATGTCCTGGATCGAGGACCATGTCTTCGCGTGTGGGCACGTCCTGCTGATGGACGAGGGAATGCTCGGAGAGGTGATGCCCACGTGCCTGATGGACTTCAACGAGACCTTCGACGAGCCGGTTGCGATCGAGCACGCGCTGAAGCGCCTGCAGTACGTCTTCGAGTGTGAGCAGCCCCTGTCACGGTCAATGCATACGTCCCTCGCGACCCTCGCTGCAAATGCTCTGCCTTCGGAGAACGAGAAGACAAGTGCCACTGTGGACGAGAAGTCGATCTGGGATATCATGCCGTATATCCTGGATGGTGGCGAGAGCGCCGTATCGATGATGCTCCAGCACCTCGCGCATCATTCTGCTAGCTTGGGGGAGGACGGCTCCTTGTTCACTTCTGAGAAAGAGAAGATTGCCGCACGGCTCATCGATATTGTGATACGGCGAGAGGACACACGACAGATATGGACTGGTGAGGTACCTTTACAGGATGTTGACCATGAATGTAGGTGACGAGGTCTTTACTTCAATTTCGTCGCGGTTCTAATTCCGAATCTCACCGTCGTGATCCTTTGCAGATACTGCATACATCATTCGCATTATCTCTGAGAGGTTCCTGGAGCCACCTTCTGGATCCACAACAGGGCACCCAGGTTGCGTGGATTCGGAAACACTGCACCGTAACGTCAAGGCGTGCGGCTTGGCAGCATACCTCGCGAGGTCTCTCCCTAGCTCATATACCCAGGAAGAGTACTCCAGCTTCCCAGAGCACGTAACAGCCATGGTGAACCACGTCCGCGACGCGCAAGAACAGGTACATTTAAGTGCGGACCGCTGGCTGCGATGGCACTATGATGTCTTGTTGCTCCATCTGTCGCATCTGTTGTCAAACTTCGACACGAAGGTCCACCCGAACCTGGCTATAGCCAGTGTGGTGCTCAACGCCGTTCACTCCCTCGCAGCAGCCCGACGAGACACGAGACGGTATCATAGCGCGAAGCGGCCGTGAAGCTTGCGACGACCCGCACTAATGCATGCTCTGCATGGATGGCCTACACGATAACGACTACCCACGTGGCACATGATGTCTCATCTCCGTCTCCGACTATTTAACGCCTCATGACTACCGCGATTACTTTACTCAATGTCTCTGGTCTGAGTCTCTAGTCTCTACCTCTCGACGTTCTAATTGTACATAATATGGTGCCACTTGCGCGATGCCTAATACTCACCGAATATACCACTCTCCATAGTCTTCAACATACTGGCTCTCAGTGCGATACAGGCGACTTCGTCATGGCCTGGCTTTGCAGGCCCCACTTCTGAGAATTGTGATATTAGACTCTAAGTTTTCTCGTGTTTGCATAAGATCCCTGACACCTTGGGCCTGTAGGCTGGTTGAGCAGATTCTGAGGTGAGATATGGAATGTCGATTACTGATCGGATGCTAGGTTACTCGCTTATCGAAGCTTATGTGCTGTAGGAAGGCACAAATTAGCATGCGAGTTTTAGGTGGTAGATCGCAATTACTCTCGGAGGACTGGTCATAGTCAGCGCCGAAGACTTGGTGAAGACGCGCTCAAGTGCGCTACAGCTCTGATTCCCAGACGGTGCATTTCAATCAATCTCGAATGAGCTGGCGGTCTCTGGATATTGGGCAGGCGCCAAGCCGCGTGCTAATTAGATATAATCTGATGATACAGTACCGATGCGATGGACTACGAACGCTGTGGTAAACGGAGAAATCACCTTCGACATCAACCTCAATCTTAGTCGTAAGATTCTCCGGCACAGCCTTCAGCAGGGACGCACTTGGCAGTTGGAATGTTGGTACACTTTGGTATCTACGTTAGCGTTGGCTGCTTGGTGGGGGCCCTGCTGCGCACCCACAACCGCTATGGCATAGCCACAGAGATGTGGTCAATTAGTGTGGCTGTGTGGAAGAATGTCGTGTCATACACCTGTTCGAATGGTCACTTGTCTCCCTTGGTTCACCTGTATTTCTTGACACTCACGGACTACCGAGCTGGCTTTGCGGACGAGCAGCTGTTGGTGCAGTGCAAGCTCAGAGGGTGGAAGAAGTCGAATACGGTATCAAGTTGCTCGTTTGGTCCGCTGTTTGGTACGTGGACCACGACGACCATGTGTGGTGACAGAGCACGTTCAGCAGCAGCTCACAATTTAGATTGCCATTCACGCTCTCCGCGCTGTGCACCGCAAGGAACTCGGGCCGTGGTGCGATCGACAAGGATCTCGAGGTGCCTGCCCATATCTATTCTCAGACAATTGGAAGGACATAGAGCATGTCATGTCAGGCTAGGGCAGTGGGCATATGCTCCCACACGGCAGTACGAAACCGACTGTACATAGGGCGCTCACCTGTTCGCCGGATGCCTCCTGCCCGCGCAAGACACGTGCGTTGATCAGGCATCTCCTTGCCCTCCACCGATGCCGACACGATGGTCTCGCCTGCCTACACGATGCACGAAAGAGCTGCATCGCGAGGTATGTAACGGCAGCCACGGGGAGTGGGCGTATGTCCCTACACAGCAGCACGAAAAGAGCTGTAGATCGGGTGCTCACCTGTTCGCCCGATGCCTTCTGCCTGCACAAGACGTGTTCATCAAGCACCTCCTCGCCCTCCACCAGTGCCGACGCGATGTTCTCGCCTGCCTACACGACGGTCAAAAGAGCTGCACCGCGAGGTAAAACGGTGCGGTATACAGGGATATGGTGCCAAGGGTCATCTTGTGCGTGGGAGCTGAGGACCCAGAATGCACAGGAGAGACTCGCTGCAAACGCCCGTGCGATCATGTGTCAAGGCGCGGAGGTGAGGTGAGAGTGAATGGTAGATTTGCAATGGTCGGCACCAGCACGCGACTGGAAGGTTCAGACCGCAGAGGCATGACGTGAGGATGGGAGGCGGGAAACAGAACCTGAGGAGGATGACACCTCTGTCAGCGCAGACGTTTCAGCATGCATTGAATGCAAGCGCAGTGTACGCCACTGAGTGCAGACACGGTCCTCAGAAGCCGGCCGACCGATCGGGGTGATCGCGAGGACGTATTTGGGTATGTTTGGCGGGAGCCCCATCGCACTTTCCTTGTTGGTGACTTGGTGACTTGGCGGCTACAGGCATGACACTTATCCTGCAACCTCTGGCGCGACCTCGACCGTCGTGCTCATCGAATTATTATACACTTATCACAACACTCGTGCCGAGTCTTTCAACCGATCGCAAAGGAAGCCACGGCGATGACTGAAGAATCGTATTTGGCATTGTGACGGTTATCTTGGACAACATGTTGTTTGCCTTCAAAGCGCAGGTCAAAGGCATCTTTCCTCCTTAATATGTGTATTCTGCAACGGTTTGTCTCCTTTCACCTGTGTCCAAGCTCTCGGACGTGAGCAGATTGAGTGACGAGCAGACCCTCGCGCTTCGGAAAGGTGCGCCGAAACTGCTGCTGGATTATTCCGTCTTTCAGCTTACCCCCGTACATCTATTAGACTGTCAAATAACTTTGACAAAGATGCTTCTAATGCCTTGGACGCTAAAACTTCTACCTGGCATTCGCAAAGACGGCCATTCTTGTTGCGCACCTTTGCCGCGTCGTGAAACAAATGTAGGATTACATGATTTCCATGAACTATATCAAGGGTCTGAAGTACTCTCAGGTCTCTCAGCGTGGCACAATATTGATATTATCTCCGCCTTACCCCGCTACGTTCACCCGCTTCGCCGTTTGCAGGTGCCTCCTGCGATAACAGCTGATCCGCTCAGTCCCCATCACCCGAAGATCTGCCAATCACCCATCTTCTGCAAGGTCCGATCCCACAGCCGCCCCTTTGCCTCATACGAGGTGACATTGGAGTTCTGCATCACAAGGCATAGGAGAGAGTTGGATCGTGATGATGTCCCTGAGTATGAACCGTTGAGGGAAGAACTGTTCGATAATTGGGCGGTGCTCGTCCTTATATGTCTGATCTCAGCCCCACAACATGATCTTAGTCTGGTAACGATACTCGAACCCGGATACTCGCAGGGGCAGGATATTGAGTGCATTGGTCTGAATACGTGGCAATGAGAACACAGGCGTACAATGAGCCAGTTGGATCCCTCCATGTTTTGAGATGGACTTTGATTCTGAAGTATTTATGGACCATCTTTCCAATGAAGAACATGGTCGTATTCAACGCTGCGGAGCCGTGCTTTGGATAAAGCGCATGCTCAGATAGCATTTCTTCGAATACCGATTGCCAATTAGATGACTTTTTACGTGACGCAAAATATATAAGAATTGATGCAACAGTATCCATTCAGTGCATTTTTGCTCTAGACCCCTGTCAGAAGAATAGTGATGGAAATGCGGCCCATGCTCCGGAATAGTATGCGAGGGAATGAGATCCATTGATATGTCAGTGATACCGCCATATCATAATTTGTAGACCGATACATTTCTACTTGGATGGAGATGGAGTGTGACAATGAATCCAATCGCTACCGAAAACGGCCTTGGAAAGGTCGAGACGTGTCGAGTGGGGGCCAATAACTGCAACATTACTGGGCCGATGTAAGGAGAGACGATGAAGACGAGGTACCCAAAACAATGGTTCACGGCACTCATCCAATGCCCACCCGTCATCACTGAGGATGGATTTGTCAGTGAATAATGTCTGGTGATGAGGGTCAGCATTCCAAATGCGAATTGTGCTGTCATCAGAGGCAGACACAACGTGCTGGCTGTCGGGCGAGAATGCGACAGACCAGACAGAGCCTTCGTGCCCCTCGAACGGCCCTGCG
>KV722383.1:4274-78837 GCA_001687445.1 Obba rivulosa | reverse complement strand
GTGCCCCTCGAACGGCCCTGCGACCGCCTGACCGGTCTGTACATCCCACATCCGGATCGTCGTGTCGTGAGAACCTGAGACGATGTGCTGGCCGTCGGGCGAGAATGCGATAGATAAGACCGCGTCTTCGTGACCACGAATGACCAATTGCTCTGCAGGCCAATCTGTCAATTCTCCGTAGGACACCCTGATTGTGTTGCCAAATTCGCGTCTATACATATTTGCTACCGTGGACATCTTCGGCGAAAATGGGAGTGCCGATAAATATATATGAGGTGCACTTTGCGACATTGCAGGTGCAAAATACCGGACGAACTTCATGGCATCCCTGGCAAGTATTACCAGGTTTTCCGCAGCTGGGTCCTATCCATGAATGAACATGAGCATCGACAATATAGTATAGATGTATTCCACAATCTGACAAAGACTCACCTTCTTGGACACATCCGGCAGAAGCCTTCGATGGAGACAACCCAGTGCCAAGGCTGCAGTATTCAGGGCCCCGAGGACACTCAGAGCTTCGAACCAGTAGAGCAATTTCTCCCGCATGAAGGTTCCGACTTGAAACGAGTCTAAGACTCTCGTCTGTGAGCTATGCTCCAAGTGAAATCCCCAAAATCGGCATGCGTATGAAAGTGGTCGGTCAATGGCCTCATCGACTTGAGATGGAGGTAGGGAGTCACTGCGCATGAACGAAGACTCGATGTTGCAAATATTGAACCGAAGTTTCTTGTTCATGAGACGAAACATCGACGAGGTCAAATGGTGGTGGGCCACGGAGAGGTCGATGCGGAAGGCTTCAGGACACGAAACCTCTTCCTTTACAGACCCGTCGTCGGATTGGTTCTTGTGTCCGAGCAGGAAATCGACGAACGACTGGTGTGCAAATCGAAGCATGTCTCCTCCGTCGAGCACAGGCTGAAGTCGTTTGCAGATATTTTTCGCCGTCGCAGTACCCATATTTAGAAGGCTTGCCACGTCATCTGATGTGAGGGGGATTTGCGCGGCCACGATGGTACCGACTAGATCAACCACGTTTGCGCATTCATCGTGATTCCATCCCGAGAATGCGCTCTCCAGGATTTGCCGATACAAAGCATACACATCCCCTGAAGGCAGTAAGCCGCCTCGCACCTCATTCAGCCGTTTCTCGCTCGGGTTGACTGCAACATAATTCAGTACGGTGACCGCCCAGATGAAGATCCCCGAAGCACGCTTGGAAAGATCGTCCACCACGTCCTCTCCGGGCCAATTCACGAGCTCAGATTCGTCTCCCGTCGTCATTTTCTTGAATCCGTCCTCGATGTAACGCCGAATATCTTCAGTCGACTCGGGCTTAACGGCATTCCCAGTGTCAATGGCCAGGGACCGATGAGGGATTGTAGAGAAGGAGTGATTGATGTCGTGCTCGAAGCGACTGGTCACGATAAGTTTGAAGTGAGGGTGCAGTTCGGCCCATTCACTGATGCGGGATAGGATCTCTCTGCGACCTTGGGTACTCGAGCTGCCGAGAGCACCACACTCATCCAAGGCATCGATGACGATCACAGGAAGTCTATCGCGCGGAAAACCCGTGAGAAAGCCTCCCCACCGCCGAAGTGGCTCCGCGACAAGTTGATGGAATATCTCTGTCGCCGTCATATTGTCGAGGGTATCGGCTTTCACTTTCCACACGATGTCATCTCTGCAAGTGGGGTACTCCTGTGCGAGATTGTACGAAATGTGGCGCCAGAGGATGGATGGACTGGTCTCAGCTTTACGATCAAAAGCGAAGATTGCCCCCAGACGGTGAGCCTTCTTAAGCTGGTTTGCGATCGTGAATGCGATGCTCGATTTTCCGGCCCCAGGATATGCATGGACCCAGAAAACATTGGACGCAGTGAAGTTATCTGTCCAGCTGGTAATCGTAGAGAGTATTTCCTTCCGAGTACCATCGAGACAACGCGGAGGGTCTGTCTTGTGGTAGCCCGGATTCAGTTTCTCCAGATATCTATTATCGTCCAGTGCCGATGCTAGATGATGGCATATTGGTTCGCTGCGGGTACGAGTACACATTAATGGACGCACCAAGTTTGTCAAGCCGTGCCTTGACAGTCTCTGTAGCGATCGCATTTTGGATGCTGACGCCACGATCGAACTTCTGCTTGAGACGAGCGAGCTTCGACTTCAGATCTTCGATCTTCCCTCGATCGTTCGATGAGAATACAGAAACGATCTTGTCTTTTGATAATCAAATCAGTATGAGCAGAACGACATATGCACACTGAATGAGCGGAACATACTCTGGCTATTGCTGGAATCACGCTTGATTACAAGATCGACCGCGTTTCGCATCAACGTCCCCATTTCCTCGATCACAGAGCGGAGCTGTGTAAGGGTGGCAAACTGGTCTAAGTCCGAGAGACAGATGGCCATGTCGGACATTTCGGAGATCAAACTCAAAACATCACTGTTTTGAACGTCTTGCTCCTCCAGTGCCTTCATTGAGTTGTAAACATTAATCACCGGTGTCATGCGCGGCGCGCCGAAATGATAGCTGCATACCTTTAGGACGACGTCTATGCACGAAAACACGGCCTGGACAGCGGGATGAAACTAGATCCTCGATGAGCACTCATCCAGAGCACTTACACGACTGTGGATTGCTCACGCCTCCGAATGCGCCACCAACAGCCGAGATACGTTTGAGAACCTCTACTGACAATCCGAGGCGCTTGATAAGGCTTTTGCGTTGGCCAGCAATCTCGGACGCATTATCCAAGGATCGTTCGAGACCAGGAACCTGGTTGCAGAGACTGGGTGAGGTATTCAAGTCGGCTGCCTGACAGTCTTACCTCGTTCGACTGCAAAGTCACCGTGATCTCTGCGCGCTTGTGCTTGTGCTTGTGTACTGCAAAATCGCCGGTTTAGCAAGCACGGTACGTTGACGGTGTTCTGCTTACAGGTTGTGTCGCTCGCTCCCTTACTCGCACACATTGCGATCTCCTCGTAAGACAGCACTATCTCTATGGGCTGATCTGAACTATTTTCGACCTTCCATCCGATCTTGAGTGGCGTTCCGGACGGGATCTCACTGATGTACCAGGGAGTACCTTAGTAATGGAAGAGAAGATATGGATACGGCCGTGCTTACCGAACAGTATCCAAGTTCCATTGAAAGTCCCTCCAATTGTTGGTATCAAAGGACTTCTCTTCCGTATCATTACCTACGGTGCAAGAGATCGTAGACTTCCGATGCGAGATAACCGACTTGATACCACTCCGAACCTTCGAGTTCAGTTTGACTTGAATTGCTAGACCAGGAATCAGTAGCGCATTATGCTAGATCTGATAGAGGAGACCTTTAACAGCTATTCTGATATTGGTTCTGCATGGTCATCAGCAACTTCAAGAGCACCTTCTGTGGGTATTCACGTACTGCTGAGGGCCAGGAACTGAGATCTGCGCAGCGGACGAGATTGCTGCAGCCATCTTGCGCACTATCGATGCTGGCAGTTGAAGTGCAAGAGCTGGAGGCAGTGCGGCCTGACAAGTCGGCTTAGAAGTTTCCTATCGCAGAAGCATGGCTGTGCATGGCAGCGTGGTGCTGTAAACGGCGCTCAGGCTTCTGGCAGTGGATTAGTTTGCGGATGCTGCAAGGACTGTCGACAACGCCGATTCTGAGTCCTGGAGTCCTGGCCAACCAGATCAGCAGGCTGCGGGCTCTGAATGCGAGCAAGCGCGATCCGATTGTGCGCAACCACCGGCAGTTCAAAGTCCCCAAACGAGGAGGTGGGTGTCGGACTGGGTTCTTAGGTGCCGCAACGATGCCTCCTATTTGTGCGGCAGCCAGAATCATTGAATGTGTTAGATCACTAGTTTTCGTCGATGAGGTCCATGTCGGCATCGGTGCGCCTCAGGATGGGCGCTCTCGATATTTTCTGTTTAGGTGTCACCGACGCGGCTATCCTCTATTTCCTACCCACGACGCTCACCCGCCGTCTCCCGCCCTCGAAGTAAAGTGCGACGAGTCTAGCTCAAATTCTTTGAACCGCGTTTTACTTGTCTTGGTAGCCGGACGCAGAGCACGCGGTGGCATTCTCCCGCCGCTGCAGCTGGCCTCTTCTCAGCGCCCGTGGCACCCACGTCCGCGTAGTCAATAATTTGCGTTTTGAGCACCACTGCACCAGTAACAAATACTGTGAATGAATCCAATATAATCCAATGAAATTACAAATGCATTAGGCTCAATAAAGCCGCTACAGATTGTCAGAGTGCGACATATCAGCAAGCTACATACAGTTGCCCAGCGGACTGTATGCGGTCAACTGACTGACGCGTTGGGTGTGTCTGGTCGATCCTGCTCTCCACCTCCACCTCTGCTTCCCACAATGCAGAAAGTTCACCCCTCTGTACAAATTCAAATTGCTTCGAAATTTGTTTTGGACGTGGTAAGGGCGCACCAGCTACCGCATGCTCAAGTCGCTCTCGGTGCGTCGTCAACGCATGCAACAAACAGATATTCTCCCATGTTAGTACTCGGACAGACAGTGGAGAGTTAATAAAATCGACTTTGTCAATGACGACTGGTGTTATTACATAAAATTCAAACAGACAATTAGACGCAAGAGTATTACTGATAGAATCAAATTGTGTCATGCTTGATTTCGGGTTAACGCGCGACGGTGAGACTTACGCAACAATCAAATAGTGAGACCCTCGTCCACTTCACGACTGTATACACATTCAAACGCTGCGCTTCTTCCCGACAGCTCGCTGTCTATCTTGGTCGTCGCCATCGTCCTCGCGCCCTCGCTTTGTTCCCAGGCGAGTCTCCTCGACAGCGCTTGCCTCATCGGTCTCGACGTCCATGTGGCCAGATGGAGCCAACACCAATCGAGAGGAAGAGAAGGGGATAGCCGGTTGCGCGCGTTGCTTGCCCTTGTTCTTCCTCTTCTTCTCGGACGGGCTCTCGTCGACTGCAGCGGCGTGCTCATCTCGCTCCTGCTCTTGCTGTTCCACCCTTTTCTTCCCTTTGCGATCAGTTTTCGTCTCTTCTACTGCGTCGGCACGATCAGCGTGGCCCTGACATGTCGAAGTGGACCCAGCTGAAGCGGATGCGCTTTTGGTACCAATGCTGCGCGATGAACCAGCAGTGTGCGAGTACGGTGTGTCGGCTGATGGGGAAGTGGGAGGAGAGGATGGGCTGGCGGTAGAGCTTGAGTTGCGAGGAGAATGCAAAGAAGCTTTGAGACCAATAGCAGTAAGAATGGGTGTATCTATTGAACGAGGATTTGTAGACGTGCCTCTGCGTCGGAGTGGCTCCCTAGTGCGAGGAGGAACGGGATGAGTGGAAGTTGACGGAACTGCTCCATCTGAAGCAGGAGCGCGAGACGGGCCGGCCTGTGGAGGAGCACCAGTGACAGACTGAGCATTCGCCACGGCCGTGGCAGCCGCCAGATCCACGCGCTTCGCTTCCATCTCCTTGTCCCTTCGCTTATCCCTAACCCGCCAGCGATACTTCTTTGGCCGTCCCCGCGCCTGTAGAACGAATGCCCTCGCGAGTCGCTCATTCGCCTCCGCGATCCTCTCCCTGTACGCTTGCCGCTCCCTCTGCCATCGCTCGCACTGCCTGTGGTACCGCCGCTGGCGCTCCTGGCACCACTCGTGCGGGTGCGCGCGCCAATACTCGAGCGTGCCGTACGTCGGCGGGGCCACAAGGTCTCCATGGGTCACCTCAGGCTGGATTCGGGCTGCATCAGTGCCGGAGGCACGGGTAGGATGGAGGGCCGGGGGAAGGGACACGGGAGGGACAACAGTGATGGGGTGCCGACCAGAGGGTCTAACGCGAGATTGAGGTCGACCGCCTGGCTGGGAAACACCTGCAACGTTTGCACAGTGACGGCCAATGAGACTCCTGCGGGAGACGGGGCGAAGGACAGAGACAGAACTCACTCCTGGATATGGAGGCTAGAGAGAACTGACTGAGCGACGTGTTGGTATTCATGTTCAGAAGTCTCTTCGGTATGTTCAGTGCAAATTATATTTCGTTGTCTTCCAACGCGAGTCACAATGGTGTCAATGTTTGTTTTCGCGTTTCACCACCGGCGACGACGTTGGTGACGGTATGAATGCAAGATGCGGGAAGGGCCACATCCTTGGGGAGGACGCTCTTTATACTCGTGGCAGGACCAAAGACTCTTTGTCGTCGCCATGCATGCCATGCTCTTTGTCGCCGATCCGATCTGGGCCAAAGCGGAGTGGTCAAAGCACGTCGCATGTGCCACAGCCTCAAAGGACAACGTTCTGGTCGCGTTATCCCGATGCGAGATTCGAACGGAATTTGAGAGGATGATGTTCAGCGTGGAGGAAAGCGACAACAACGATGAGCGAGTGGGACTCGTCACTCCATTAGGGCCATCGCGAAACTCCTGTCAGTCCCCGGCGTGACCTTCGATATTATCTAAAGCACGTGGTCGTGACGAGCGCGTCGTCGCGAGTCGCGACGCGTCGCAACGTGTGCCACCTAAGTTTTACCTTCCTAATAACGCCGAGCCACTCGACGACGTTACAGTGCAGGTCTCACACTTCGTGTGTTCACAAGCATGGCAGGTTCCAGGAATTTTCCATACAGTAGGTCTAATGGTACAGGAAACCCGAAACAAGTGCTACAACCCGACACAGAATTACTAAGTAACATATCGAAGGATTACTATAAAACAAAGGACTGGTATGTGTAGCATGGTACTAAGCTCATTATTTCCTTTTCCTGTTCGTTCTCTTGTTTTTCACGCACATCTTCTCGTCCCCTATCACAAATCTCACGGTCTGTGTCCTCGTCCTCGAACTGCGGCGTAATCCAGCCATGGGCTCTGGCACTTCCGGGACATCCCGCGTACCGATATCCACCTCCTCTCGTGGGTCTTCCCTCCGTGTATGGTTCGCACTTGTAAGTGCAGCCACACGGGTGTGTAGCCCTGTTCCACCGTCCTGCGAGCCGCTGGCAGGTTCCTCATAGGTCGGATTCCCGTCCACACTCGAGTCCTGATGATCCGACTCCCTGTCGTCTTCCACAGGCCACTCGGCCCGCGTCAGTACTGTGGTGCGGATTTTGCTCTCTGGTGCGACGAATGAGGCGCGTGGATGGCGTGGCACGCCTTTGGGCACCCGTATAATGGCGGGCGAGGGCGGGGTGCGGGAGACCGACGTCGAGGGTTGGTGGACGAGATGGCCCTCGACGTCGGCCACCTTGGGTCCACGCGCCGTCTGAGTCCTCGATGCCTTCTGCGGCTTCGTCGGGTACGAGGAGCCGGTAGGCGCGTCTGAGGCGGCGGCCTTAGGTCTTCCACCCCTAGCGGTTGTCGTGTAACGCGACTCTGCCACACACGCGGTAAGGACGTGTGAGCGGCAGGAAGTTGGAAGGTGTGTCAACGTACTGGTGGAAGTTCTTCTTGATTCGTGCGATTGTAGTGCGAGCGTCGTACTCGTTCTCTTACGGGGACGCATCGAGTCGGACGAATCTACATTGCGTCGGCGTCGGGTCAGTTCGCCCATGCAGGGTGGTGAGACCATCCCTGCAACGCACCGGTGGCGCCTGCAACTCTCTTCGGCATGTCGAGTTCAGAACTAAGATTTAGTGTGATAGAGGAGAAGCGAAGCGCTAAGGAACGGAAGCGAGTCTCGAGAGAAGTTGCAGCTTGGTTCAATCAGTTCGCCCTATATAAGCATGTGCGGCGCATTATCTTCGGAACTTGAACTTCGTGACGCTGTGGCCCATTGTTCATAGTGGCCACAAAGTAGCTATCTCAAGTTCTCCCTTTCCGGGCTTCTTGTGTGCCACTCGCTACTTCCATAACGCCGCTGGAAGCTGCCTTAGTCAAGTGGCGTTCGTATAATTGTAGAATGTTTGACTGCAGTCACAGAGACTGGCGAGCCGACCCGCACTCGAATCCAAGTTAAGCAACAGAGCAACCCAGGAGCGCCCTGAGTTCATAGGTGAGTTCAGCGGACTCAGCTAGCAGGTAGTCAACCTCATAAATCTGCGCTGGAGTCACAAGAGCATCGCTAATCTCGCCCACCGCTTGTGTTGTCTTGTGTCCTAGCAAAAGGCCAAGTCTAGATCTAGCAGAAGAAATCACTTCACCGCTTCATAAGCTGATAATGGACGTGCCTCGTGAAGGACTGACCGGTAGACATCGGCGATAATCAGTCGGGCGACATTTCCTCCCTGAGCTGCAGCTAGGTGCGAAGACGTACGCAAGGTTGATCACACTCGTGGCGGGCAGTCTCTCTAATTGAGAGGTCGCGCGACTCTGAGCAATGAAGAGATCACTTCGAGGTTCTCGATCCCAGCCAGTGAGCAGAGCAGGTTTTCATATGGTAGAGCGCTTGAGCCATTTAGCCGCTTGTCGATTTTAATAAACCCTAACCCGAGGCAATGTGCGTCAAGGTGACGCTCCCGCGACTGTGGAGGTCCTCCTCACCTTTACCTCCCTGCCCAATGCGCAATCCTCGGCCAACAAGGCAGTCTCGCTAGCATATTCAATAGGCCAGATCATCACCTTATGGTCTAGATTCCCGAACAAACGTCAAGAATACAGCCTCGTGTCTCGTGTATAGGGTCTTATAAGAGCCTCCCTTGGATCAGCTCGCTCGTCCCGTCCCGCTCATTAGCAGGCCTTCCCGCTTATCTTGCCTCATTTGCTTAGACATATATCGGAATTCTGCTGGAAAATCTACTTGACCTACTACCACACGCTAACAACATGTTCGGTGCGACATCCCGCTCCGCAGCCCTAGGAAAGGTCGTAGCTCTGTCGAGCGACGCCGAACTCATCTCGAGGTTCTGGCTGATGCTCGTCGTCTTCCTCGTGTCTCTCTTCGCCGTCTCCTTCCCGACCCTCTCCAAACGGATACGCTACCTGCGGATCCCCAGCATAGTTTTCTTCATCGGCAAGCACTTTGGGACGGGGGTCATCCTTTCCACTGCGTTCGTCCATCTGCTACAAGACGCATTCGAGGCGTTGCGTCGCCCAGAGGTTAGGGAGCGGTCAAAGGTCGGTAATTGGGTGGGCCTGATAGTGTGAGTACCGCACCGATGACTGTCGCTGTGCCGAAGCTGATGGGCGCTTCCCGTCCGTTAGACTCGGATCGCTGCTGTCGATATTCTGCGTAGAATGTGAGTGTACAGAATCATGTAACTCCCGGATAGCTTTCCAATGACGTGTGATCTATGTCTTTGGAGAAAAATGCAGCAGGCGATTATCTGAAGGATATCGTCCTGAGACGGGCATGAACAAGAGAGGCGGCACAGAATCCCAATGTCCAATCACTTCTCACGTTTCAGGGGCATTCCATCCATGTCCCTTGGCAGGTGACTTGCGAAGTGCACAGAATTCTGGTCTGTTTGGATTGGCCCCGACGTGCCAGCCACGCGTATCCCTTCGACCGTCTGCATGTGGACGAGTCCACGCAGCCAGGGCCTTTGCACTGCTTTTGCACCTTTCTGCTTAGCATTAATGCGCGGGCCGAGTGTCCTCCATTGCACCGGCAGACGGTTTGGGAGATTCATAAGGATGTGGTATGACAGGACTAGCATACCGCTATTAGGTCTGCTTTCATATTTGACTATCAATATGTCCTCCGACCAGATCGTCATCATGGTTCATTTGCACTGTATTCCGTTCGTCACAACTTGTCTGGTGACAACTGTTCTTCGCAGAATCACTCACCAGTACTCGCCCCACGGTTTACCGCTCACCTCGGCCCAGTCTGTACATTTACTGACCGTCATTCACAGATATCTCCACATCTTACGTCGATCGCCTCCACTCCTACTCCTCCGAACCGCCCACTCCATCATCAGCCTCACCTACTTCCTCCCCCACAATTGTTCCGGTACAGGTTGCAGCGCCACAGGATATCCCACCTCTCGCCGATGCACACCCTCGTGACGACGTGGCACCGAGCCCCAAGGGTACATCAAGAGAATGGCAGGGCGTCACGAGGGAGTCGGCCCCGGGTTTACCTGCGCCTCCCCTAGATCATACCGACGCAACGGATCCAACGGGGCATCCCGGGGGTGCACCCCTCCCTCTTGCTCCCCCAGAACGCACAGAAGATGTGCGCAACCCACCCTCGTCACACGACGAGGGCGCACACAATGCTATGACAGAGCGCACGCCGCTTGCAGGTCCGGCGGTCACACAGCCAACGCGGGAGACGCAGCCGCGGCCCTTGCACTTACGCCCGTCGTATGGCACGACCCGCGCCTCGCAACTGGTCTCGGCTAGCGCAGAACGGCCAGCGTTTCGGCGGACATACCCACATACCTTGCCGCGCGGAGTGTCCGCCCCAGCCATCGCTCCCGCTCTCGCTCCCGCCCCGGCTGCTCCGCTGGACGTCGCAGAGGATATATTTTCGGGCGGACACCACCGCCACGAGGAGCGCGCGATGCATGCGAGCCACCACAGCGTGGGCAGGGGGTGGAAGGGGTGGTTTGGGTTGAGCGAGGAGGAGCAGAAGATGCTGAGGGAGGTGGTCGGAGACGACGCGGTTGGAGATGCTGACGGCGGGGAGGATGGGCAGAAGGGGAGCAGACGGGTCAGTGTGCATGTGCATGGCCACGGACGTGAACATGCGGAGGGACACGGCCACAGGCATGCACACGACCAAGGGCACGCGCATGGCCATGGACAAGGAGGCGGAGGCGGGCATGGGCACACGCATATCGATATCGAGCAGTGGAACGGGTACGACTCCGAGGCGGAGGTGGAGGTGGATGAGTCGGATCCGGCGGTGAAGGTTGGTCGACGGAGGCAAATCGTCGGGATCCTCGTAAGTCTCTTTGCCGTCTGGAGCATGGTATCGTTTACAACCCCGCCCTACAGATGCTGCAACTGGGAATTATGATGCACTCGCTCGTCATAGGGCTCACACTCGCGATAGCCTCCGGGCCTGAATTCAGTACGTACCTGCGCTAACTCTGCAGCCTGGACGGGTGCTGATGACTATTGCAGCTTCCCTCGTCGCGGCGATCAATTTCCACCAGCTATTTGAGGGACTATCGCTCGGAATTCGGATAGCAGGCCTTCCGACCTCTTCTGCTCACTGTGCGTCTTCAGGCTTTCCTCTTTCTGTAGCGTACTTATAGATATATTTTCGACAGCTGGAATCGGCCGCATCTCGGGCAGAATGCTCAAACCCACACTGGCCGTAGCTTTCGCTATGACAGTGCCGGTCGGTATAGCTATCGGGCTCGGTGCTTTCGGCGTCGGCAGGAGCCAGGGCGGAGGTGATTATCTAAACTCTAGGATACAGAACATCATACTGACGCTGGGTTATGGTTCCAGCGGGATTGCAGCTCATCCAGGGCCTAATGTCTGCCATTTCCGCAGGGATGTTGATTTACGCGGCATGCGTCGAGATGCTCGCTGGCGACTTCGTAATGGACCCGCACTTGTGGCGAAGCACGATAAGCAGGCAGATACTTGCGATCGTCAGTCTGTTCGCGGGCGTAGCAGCTATGGCGGCGATCGGGTGAGTCCCCAGCTTAACGACAAGCGCAAGAGCTGATGTCTGCTCGTTTAATTGCTACGCATTTTTAGAGTGTGAGTACACTGTACACCTAGCATACGTCGTCAACACTCATACTCATTGTGTTTATTTCGCCAGTGTTGACTGAATGCTGCTTGATCGTCACTTTCCCGTTTTGTTTAAGGTCCAGGTACCCGTTTGGGGCTCAACACGTTGCAAAATCTTGCGGTCATAACATATCGGACTCACGCATGGCATACATATCTAGAGGTCCCAAATTGTACACCATTTCAGGTTTGGTTCCACCGATGGTACTCGATGGAATTCGGAGCAATGTATTAGCGGCGATTGCAACATGTGCGATAGCAATCCTCATTCTGTGCGGAAGAACTTAGGTTGACGGATGATGCCTTGAGGAGATAGAGAGCGACGTTCAAGAACATGCGATTTGAGACCAAACGCTGGCTCAAAACGACGTCTGTGCCGATAGACTGGCCAATCCACGTTCGAGACGTCATGTGTGTCGGAAGGCTAGCGTTCAATGCGTAGCTTTCCAGAAATTTTAGGCTTCGCTGCTGTATGTCGATGACTCTTTCTGAGATAGAACTGCGCCGGTAGAGGCCGTGATCTGCGCTGCCTCGACGTCGGGGACTGTAACGGCGACTTGGTGGAACACACGACGCATCCAACGAGGTACAGTAATACGATGCGCAGCAGAAGTCGTGGCAAGCTGAAGACGGCGCGATAAATGCGGATGGAGGTCGCATGCTTTTATATCAACTTCCATATACCAGGCGTGGCCCGTTAGGAAAATTCATAGACGCAGATCCTGCATTAGATACGTCCGTTCATGATAGCAGCTACTACATATGTAAACGGGAATGACCGAAATCCAACTAGGTAGAAAGGCTCAAGCATAAGAGCATCGACTCCATCTGTCTGTAGAGACTGAGGGATCGGACGGAAGCAGATACCGCATGGGATAATGGAGTACTTCAAGTGTGACCTTGAAGTCATGTCGTACCGGTCATAGTCCAGGCCAGGGACAGGCCAGACTCTAAGAAGGCGCTCCAGATTCATAGCACATGAGTCGCCGCGATGCTCCACGGCGAAGTCAATGCAGTCCGAAAAAGAGGATCCACTCTTCATCCGCGACAGGTGTGTGAAAGAGATTCCTTGGTACTGGAAGAGGGGGATCGTCGTCTCCTCATTTGCTCTGAGCAGGTGCGCATGACTCCAAAGAACGTTTGATCCGGTAAAGAGCTCAACCGCTGTATTGTTATCCTGAACTTCGTCGTACGTGCATTGTTCCCGACTCTCTTCCTGAATGGAAGGATGCCATCACAACGGCCCGGAGAGTGTTCGTGATTTCACGCTGCGACAGTGCAGCCTTGTCGTGCGGTGCTGAGCGTCGGCGAGAAACCAATAGGACAAGTCATCTTCTCAGTCGTCTGCGATAGAAACCAGAAAAGCCTTCCGGCACAGAAAGCACAGTTGAAGGACAGTATGCAGGCATGCCAATGAGACTACCAGAGTTCGCATATCTCATTTACAACGCACATCGCAAGCAATAATGAGTCGTGAAGGAGGAGCAGGAACAGGAACCCGTCTCAGCTGCTTTCGGAGAGACGACAAATAGACGCAAACACCCACATCCACGACTTCTCCTCGCCCTCATGTCTGATTTTTTTCGCATCTAAAACGGCTCTGCTCTGCTTTTCTGGGCGAGTGCTCCTCCATTCAGCCCGAGGTACTGCTGGCCTTTCCCTATCGTTGAAGTTTGCGAGACATCAAGCCTGATTATGCCACCATTACTTCCGAGAGGGCTCACTGATTCACTAAGATTGGCCGTATCTGATGCCACGTTGCAACCTCCTTGTCCTCGTGGTATCAAAGAAGCAGCGAGCGGCGCCTTTACAGTGTCGCATAAGTACATCGTGTCCAAGCAGCGACACAGCCCAGTGCGTCTCCTCTCATCATACAGAGTGTCGCAACTGCGCCTGCTATAGCGCTTTCAAGCTGTGTACTGGTTCCTTGTCTTGCGTCGCCGTGTTTCCTGAGTCGACTCATATCATTCGTACGATCCATTCACTATGAGCAATCGAGGTACTGAACGTGGCCGTCCGCGCGCTCGCGGGGGCGGAGGCAGAGGCAGAGGGAGCCCTGGAGATCGCGGTAGCCCCGGAGGGCGGGGCAGCCCGGTCGCCAGAACGAGCTCGATGGCTACCGGATATACGGCCTCTGACGCTGGATCCGATGGCGGGCCCAGCGGGAGAGGTCGCGCACGAGGAGGATCTGGATCCAGAGGACAATCTAGAGGATCTTCTCCGGCTGGGGGACCCCGCGGCGGCGGCGGATTTGACAATCGAGGCGGCGGTCGCGGCGGTGGGCCTCCCCGTGGAGGCCCTCCGCAGGCCTTCGCCCCGGGCATCGCTCGCATCGACAGTCGTGCCACGCGCGACTCGGACTCTCTAGTCGCTGCATTCAAGCGTCTGAATGTCAGTAACGAGATGCCCCTGCGCCCGGGATACGGCACTCTTGGTCGACCACTCACGCTTCGGGCGAACTTCTTCGCGGTTAGGATTCCGAAGCTGCCCGTCATATACGACTACGATGTGTCTATCGAGCCGGCGACCCAGGCGCGGGCTGAGAGGAAAAGGCGGCTCTTCGAGCTCCTGGAGCAGCATCCACTGTATGCACCCTTCGTCGGACATGTCGCCCATGACCAAAGTCGGCGCCTCGTCTCTTCGAAGCAGCTTCCCCAGCCGTTTTCCGTAACGATTCAACACTACGAAGAGGGCGAGGATGGGCCGCGTGCGAATGCTTTGACTTTCACCGTGACGATCACGTTGACGAACGAGCTCGATGTGGCACAGATGGATCGGTGCGTTGTCTTCCAAATCGTAGTCAGAATTATCGGGTTGACGATGTTGTCTTAGCTATGTGGCTGGCGACCCTGCTGCTATCAATGCCAATCTTGATCCCATCATCTCTGCTCTGAACCTCGTGCTGCAGCAGCACGCTTCTCGAACGGGCGTACGCGTTTCCAAGAACAAGTACTTCTTTCCCTCGTCTGAGCGCTTCCCTCTGAGCATTGGGACGGAGGCTTGGAAGGGTTTCTTCGTCTCGATTAGGCCCACCGTGAAGCAGTTGACGGTCAACGTCAATGTTTGTATGACGGCATTCTACACCGCCGGAAATCTTGCAGAGCGCATGCTTGAGTTTCGGCGTTCTACCGGAGCCATACCTTCGTCGTTGGCTGACAGGCTGAAGATCGTTACGACGCACCTCGGCCATCGCCGGAAGCGTAGCATCTTCCGCATCATGGACAAGACGCCGCGAGCGGCTCGCTTCAATTGTGAGGAGCTGGGTGGGATGGTCAGTGTGGAGGATTATTTCAAACGCAGTACGTCCTACATTCCGCTTGAACCTCTCTACGAGACTAAACATGTCCCTCGCAGAATATCGGATCAACCTTCGGTATGGGAATGACCTTCCTGTCGTGGACGTCGGGAATGCCCAGCGTCCCAACCTCCTTCCGCCTGAAATCTGTGAGATCGTTGAGGGCCAGCCGTACCGCGGCAAGCTGGACGGGAACGAGACGGCGCAGATGATCAGGGTCGCGGCAAACCCTCCCGCCATAAACGCAAACGCCATCGTGAACGAAGGACTCCCTTCCCTCGCTTTATTCCCAGACACTCCAGGCACTCCCCTCGGCGCTTTCGGTATTCAGGTTGGTCAGGAGATGGCTGTGGTGCCTTCGCGCGTTCTCCCGCCGCCTGGTGTTACTTACAAGTCCGGAAGGCCGAACGTGAGGGATGGGAGCTGGAATCTCATCGACGTCAAGTTCCAGTCTGGTGGCAACATGACGAACTGGGCGGTACTCCTTGTTCAGGATGCTGGACGTGGGCAGTTCCGGGGTCCTGATGATCCTGACCTCGTCGGCTTCCTGCAGCAATTCTCGCAAGTCTGCGCGAAGAGCGGTCTCACAGTGCCCAATGCTCCGCCCACCATCATCGCTACTCCACGTCTCCCCAGATCGCGGACCGAGGCGGTGGAGGCGATCAAGGGAGCTCTCACCGCCAATCTCGATCAGAGGAGGAAGCCTAGCTTCATTCTTGTCCTGCTCTCTAACGACGACAGTACTATCTACGCCGGGATTAAGCGCCTCTGCGACGTCACACTGGGCATTCATACCGTCCACATGCTTCTCTCCAAGGCACGCTCAGAGCCACGGAAGCAGGTACAGTACTTCGCCAACGTTGCGCTGAAGGTCAACGCCAAACTCGGCGGGATGAACCACCTGCTCGACAACCAGGCTACGAGATGGCTCACGGAGAAGAGCACTATGCTAGTTGGGATCGATGTGACGCATCCAAGTGGACAAAATAATCAATCCGGGACACCATCAATCGCGGCTGTTGTAGCGAGTGTAGACGACAGTTTCGTGCAGTTCCCTGCTAGTATGATGTTGCAGAAATCGGACTGGAACAAAGAAGCGAAGGAGGTATGCCTTTCAGCTGTACAGCACTGACGGTAGCTTATTCTGTTGCGCTACAGATTATCCCGAGCCCAAACCTCACCACAATGATGGTGGAACGTCTCAAAGTCTACACTCGGCGCAGCAACGGGTTACCCGACCGCGTTTTCGTCTACCGCGACGGCGTCTCGGAGGTGAGTCACGCAACATTTACTTATGCCCTTATTCTCAAGGTGGACCTTTCTTATCACGCAGGGCCAATACGAGCACGTGCTGCAGTACGAGCTGCCGCAGATCCTGGAAGCTTTCAAGAAGGTTCCGAGCAAGACCACGTATAGGCCGAAACTGACGATCGCCATCTGTGGCAAACGACACCACGTGCGTCTGTACCCGACCCAGGAGTCGGACATGACGCGTAATGGCAATACGTTCCCTGGCACCGTCGTCGACAGAGGAATCACGTACGTTTACCACAACGACTTCTATCTACAGGTCGGTAGTGCAGCTCGTTTCTCGCGTCGATAGTCGAGCTCACCGGAATTGCACGATGGCATAGGCTCATGCTGGGCTGCAAGGCACCGTCAAGTCGACACACTACGTCGTCGTCTATGACGAGAACCGTTACAGCGCCGACGTCTTGCAACAGGGCACGCACACTGCGAGCTACCTGTACGCGCGCGCCACAAAGGCCGTCAGCCTCGTTCCTGCCGCATATTACGCTGACATCGCATGCGAGCGCGCCCGGTGCTACCTATATGACCTGCTCAATCGCGGCGACAGTTCTTCCAGAGGCGGGGGTAAGAACACGGCGGAGCGTGAGGCGGACAAGGAGCGTGTGTACCAGAAGGCCGTTCAGATGTGGGGCGAAGGCGTGCACAAGGATCTGAAGGAAAGTATGTTTTATATCTGAAGAATTTGCCATAGCGCGAACGGGGAGCTAGGTCGATGTGTTCTGGTCACTGTACGATAGTCGCGTGTTTCGTTGTAACTTGTAAGATAGTGCCTCGCATGACCGAGTTGGATCCGAATGTATGTGCCACCAGTGATATGTTTCTTACAGCGTTTCGACATGTCAATCACGGTTTACTTTAATGGGGCAGCATTATTATGGTGCGTGCTGCTGAGAAACGGTAGCTCGTAATGTTGGTCGATCCGGGTCGCACACACTTCATGCAGTTCATCTTCCCACGCTCAACCCTCTGCTCACAGCGGACTTTGAACACAGAAACGCCTAGGAGCGAGCCTACGACGGGCGGGTCCTGGCAGTCTCTATCGGACCCGTCTACCAAGGGACGGATAAGACCTACGAGAACGGCTTTCTGTTCTTACATGACGCTCTGGTTTGCGAGAATTCACGGAGACCACCAACGCCAGTGATATCGGACGAAATTATCTTTGTACTCAGGTCCTCGCGTTGGCGTATTACTGTGGCAGTGGACATACAAAGTACGCATGAGCTTGCCCACCAGACACATATCTGTTAACAGCTGGCTCATCAATTCGACGCGTCGATAAACTCGTGGATGTAGTGGAATCTTACGCAGCAGCGTCATAACTTCTGGATAAAGGTGAAATGCCTTACAGAAAGATCTGAATATGTACCGACGTGGTCATGGATCAATGATCATGGGTTTGGCTAGATATGATATTACCCTCCGTCGATTACTAAGATAGCTGGCGAGGCGACAGAAACCAGTTTAACCAACGCACCCTTGGGTCAAATCAGGGAGCAAGGCATCACTCGCCGCCGGATCTTGACAAGGACATTGAAATTGCGTTCTAGTAAAACGTATAGCACATGATACGTAATTTGGGTTTGATTTTACTGCCCGCTACCTTCAGGCCCGACTATGACCCCAGAAGACGGCACACAGCACACGCGGACATCCAGTTCTGGGTGTAATGAACCTTGACTATACAGATGCGTTGATAATACGATGCTTCCGAGACCTGGGATTGGTCTGATCGGACACTGCTAAATACTCGGCGGCGTTCTTATCCTCATGGCACCAAAGAAGCCATGGAAACGTCGATGGGGTCTCCAGATTTACTTTAGCTCCCGCGCTCTGTCTGCGCAGCGGCACTGCCCAGTGCGTTCTCCCTTTACCACGAACAGCGATGATCGCTGTGCAATCTATAACCTCTCTTGTGCACTATCTTCCTGTATAGCCTCTCCGTCCCAAGAACAGGCCATCTTCTACGCACTGACCATCTCAGTATGAGTAACCGAGGTTATGAACGAGGCCGACTGCGCGGTCACGGTAGAGGCGGGTGAGATATGGGGCGAGGTAGCCTGATCACCGATACTAGTGCAACAGGCATGGGAAGCCGTACGACCTCTGACGCCGGATCCAACGGTGGACCCAGCGGGATAGGCCGTGCAAGAGGCCGCACGAGAGGAGATTCCGAATTCAGAGGGCAGCCCAGAGGAACCATCCCTGGCGGAGGACCCCGCGGTGGCGTGGCGGTTTTGGCAACCGAGGCAGCAGTCGTGGCGAGAGGCCTCCATTCGGAGGCCTTCCAGGGGTCTTTGTCCCGGGCCCTGCGCACATGGACAGTCGTGCAACGGTCGATTAAGACTCGCTCGTCGCTGCGTTTCAACGCTTAAATGTCACTCATAACGAGATGACTCTGCGCCCCGGATATGGCGCCCTTGGCCTCCCCATCCAGCTCCGAGCCAATTTCTTCGCGGTCGAGGTAGCGAAGTTACCTGTCATCTACGACTACGACGTCGCCTTCGAGCCAAAGGCGCGGGCGCGGGCTGAAAGAAAGAGGCGTGTCTTCGCCCTCCTGGAGCAGCATCCTCAGTTTGCACCTTTCGTCGGTCATATCGCCCATGACCACAGCCAGCGCCTGGTGTCATCGAAGAGACTTCCGCAGCCTCTCTCCGTGACCGTTCAGCACTACGAGGAGGGCGAGAATGGACCGCGTCCGAATGCCCTGACGTTCACGGTGACGATCACGCTCACCAACGAGCTGGATATGGCTCAGATGAACAGGTAAGTCGCCCGTTGAAGTGTAGTTGGAATTCTCGATTTGACGATGCCTCCTCAGCTATGTCGCTGGCGATCCTGCTGCAGCCGACGTTAATCTCGGTCCACTCATTTCCGCTCTCAACCTCGTGCTGGAGCAGCATGCTTCTCGAGCGGGCGTGCGCACTTCGAAGAACAAGTACTACTTCCTCACATCTCAGCGCTTTCCTCCTGGCCTTGAAATGGAGGCTTGGAAGGAGTTCTTCGTGTCTGTACGGCCGACAAGCACTGCGCATGCTTGCATGCGATACGAGCATAATTTGCAGCAGGGACGAGGCTAACAGCCGTGGTCGCACGCGCGTACTGATAGCTGATACAGTGGATTCCCTGTTGCAGAACGTCTGGGCTGTAACGGCTCTCGTCGTAGATGACGGCATAGTGCGTCAATCTTACAGCTCCTTGCGATACATCATGTGCCTAGAACAGTATGCAAGCCTGACGGTAAGACAAAAACTATCGCAGCGGTGAAATCCGCTACTGACCTATAGATAGAAGTCGTTATTGATAGATGTTGCGGCTATCCCTCTATCGATGATAGTGCCAGGATGCGTGCTGCCATTGCGCGTCATTTCCACCTCCTGTGCCGGATATAGGCGCACTTTGGGGTGTTTCCGGTAGTAGCGATGATGATAGGAGGAGTATAAGGGACGGTGATACCATTAACTGCACATAATTGCGCGAATCCGTGCAAAAAGAATATGAGATTCGGATCGTCAGCTCCTCGGAACTCCCCCCCGCCCGCCTTCCTGCACAAGCAGTGTTGCCCAGTGCGCCATATCGCCCTCAGACTAGAACTTGACATCAATGAGATTCCAGCTCCCTTGTCGGACCTTGGATCTCCCGGATTTGTAAGTGACGCCGGGTGGTAGGAGGAAGCGTCCTGGGACAACAAGCATCTCCTGGCCAACCTGAATATTGAAACTACTGAGCGGTGTATCCGATGTACCTGGGAGAAAACCAAAGAAGGGGTATCCGTCGTGGAGAATGACGTTTGCATTTGCGGCAGGACGGTCCAAGGCAACCCTGGACATTTGACCAGCCTCATCTCCGTCGAGATTTCCGCGATACGGCTGGCCGTCCGCGATCTGGCTATATCTCAGGCGGAAGATAGTTCGATCGCTGAGCGTTCCCAACGTTCACGAGCGGGAGGTTATTCGCATATCGAAGGTTGATATTATACTCTGAACATGAATAATTCGACGCAATACATCGATGGACGGGAAGCTAGCACTTACATACTTTTCCACGGTGATCGAGCCACCGAACTCTTCGCAATCGAAGCGTGTAGCCCGAGGCGTAGTACTCATAATCCGGAATATGCTGCGCTTCCGTGCATGGCTGAGGTGCGTCGTGACAACCTTCAACCTGCTGGCGAATGACGAAGGCATGCCTCCGGCAGAGCGCAGAAATTCTCGCATGCGATCGGCGAGATTCTCGGCGAGTGTAGAAATGACGCCATCATACAGACATTGACATTGACCATCAGCTGCTTTACATCTCTTGGATTGTCCCGATAGCTTGTCCACAGGTGGAGGTACAACCACGGTGGAACGAGAGGCGGAAAAGGAACGTGTATATTAAAGGGCGGTTCAAATGTGGGGTGATGACGTCCACCGGAATCTAAAGGAGAGCATGTTTTACCTCTGAGAGCGCCATCATGCAAAGGATGGATGTGGTGGTCGCCGCCGATATATCCTGCTGTACGATAGTCTTATATCCTGCTGTAAAGTAGTGTGGCTCAGATGGAACACATATACGTACCGCTTGTCATTGCCGCGAAGAAGTCGCGAGCCAGGTGTATATTGTAGACTGGCTTACTTCTCTTGGCCCGTGCGATATCGACCGCGATTACGGCATGCTCGCCAAAGATATCGCGCATGCTGATCCTGTTTGGGATTCTGCGTTTTGCACGATGAGGCTGTCGACCTCGAGGGTCGTGCATGCTCCGCCGCAGCGCGGTGCTTGAATTTCCTTTCGTGGAGAAGAAGCAAACATGAGCCAAATCATCTCGTTGTTGGTCCGGCCTGCAGCCCGACTCCAATCAGCTAGCGACCACTGCTGAAGCTAAGTATGTGTTTACACATAGATGGCGAGCAACGTGGCTAGTTTTCCACTCCTTGCACCTTTCAACCAGGATATCTGCGTGCATTCGTGAACATCATGGAGCGGCTCCGGCCGAGACAGAACCTTGTGAGTACGGACGTATTAGCATATTGCCTCCGAGGGCCTGGATTGGCTGACCCCTCGCGAGTCCTCCAGGATTGGTCATATATGACACCATGCGCAGCCTTCTTGTCCTCGTGGTATCAAAGAATCGTCGACGGCGCTTCCGTGGTAGCATAAGTACCCATGCATTGTCTGCGCAGCGGCACGGCCCAGTGTGTCTTCCCTTTGTCACAAAGAGCAGTCGTTGCTGCGCGTTCCACAACCCTTTGCGTGCACATCATTCGTATCTCATCTCATTCGCATCCCATCTTTAAGAACAAGCCGTCACCGTACTGTCCATTGCGACATGAGCAACCGAGGTGCTGACCGAGGCGCTGATCGAGGCCGACCGCGCGGTCGCGGTGGAGGCGGAGGAGGCAGAGGACGAGGGAGTCCCGGCGATCGTGGAAGCCCCGGTGGACGAGGTAGCCCGATTGCCAGGGCGAGTTCGATGGCTACAGGAGACTATTCGGCCTCTGACGCTGGTTCCGACGGCGGGCCCAGCGGGAGAGGTCGCGCCAGAGGAGGATCCGGGTTCAGGGGACAGCCCCGAGGCTCGTCTCCCGGGGGAGGATTTGACAATCGAGGCGGCGGTCGCGGCGGCGGGCCTCCCCGTGGAGGCCCTCCGCAGGTCTTCGCCCCTGGCCCTGCGCGTACCGACAGCCGTTCGACTGCCGATTCGGACAATCTCGTCGCTGCGTTCAAACGCTTGAACGTTACTAGCAACGAGATGCCTTTGCGCCCTGGATATGGCACCCTTGGCCGCCCCATTCAGCTCCGAGCCAATTTCTTCGCGGTCAAGGTAGCGAAGCTACCTGTCATCTACGACTACGACGTCGCCATTGAGCCGAAGGCGCAGGCGCGGGCTGAAAGAAAGAGGCGTATCTTCGCCCTCCTGGAGCAGCATCCTCATTTTGCACCTTTCGTCGGCCATGTTGCCCATGACCACAGCCAGCGCCTGGTGTCATCGAAGAGACTTCCGCAGCCTCTCTCCATAACTGTTCAGCACTACGAGGAGGGCGAGAATGGACCACGTCCGAACGCTCTGACGTTCACGGTGACGATCACGCTCACCAACGAGCTGGATATGGCTCAGATGAACAGGTAAGTCGCCCGTTGAAGTGTAGTTGGAATTCTCGATTTGACGATGCCTCCTCAGCTATGTCGCTGGCGATCCTGCTGCAGCCGACGTTAATCTCGGTCCACTCATTTCCGCTCTCAACCTCGTGCTGGAGCAGCATGCTTCTCGGGTGGGCGTACGTGTTTCGAAAAATAAGTACTTCTTCCCCACATCTCAGCGCATTCCTCTCGGCCTTGGGACGGAGGCCTGGAGGGGGTTCTTCGTGTCGATCAGGCCCACCGTGAAACAGCTGATGGTGAACGTGAATGTCTGTATGACGGCGTTCTACACTGCTGGGAATCTCGCCGAGCGCATGCAAGAATTTCTGCGCTCTGCCGGAGGCATGCCTCCGTCGTTCGCCAGCAGGTTGAAGGTTGTCACGAGGCACCTCGGCTATGCACGGAAGCGCAGCATATTCCGGATTATGAATACTACGCCTCGGGCTACACGCTTCGATTGCGAAGAGTTCGGTGGCTCGATCACCGTGGAAGAGTATTTCAAACGCAGTAAGCGCTAACTTCCCGTCCATCGATGTATTGTGTTGAGTTATTCATATTCAGAGTATAATATCAACCTTCGATATGCGAATAACCTCCCGCTCGTGAACGTTGGGAACGCTCAGCGACCGAACTACCTTCCGCCTGAGATGTGCCAGATCGCGGACGGCCAGCCGTATCGTGGCAAACTTGACGGAAACGAGACATCGCAAATGATCAGATTTGCCGCGAATCCTCCGGCCTTCAACGCAAATGCCATCATGAACGAAGGATTGCCCTCCCTTGCATTGCTCTCCGGTACTCCCGGTACTCCGCTCGGCGAATTCGGCATCCAAGTCGGCCAGGAAATGACCGTCGTTCCAGGACGTGTCCTCCCGGCGCCCAGTATCAGTTACAAGACCGGCAGACCGAACGTGAAGGAGGGAAGCTGGAATATACTGGACGTCAAGTTCCAATCGGGCGGTAACATGTCGAATTGGGCTGTCCTCCTTGTGCAGGAAGGCAGGCGGAACGAATTCCGAGGGCCGGATGATTCCCAGCTCGTTGACTTTTTGAAGCTGTTCTCGGCCAAATGCTCCAGGAGTGGCATGACCGTCCCGACCGTGCCTCCGAAGATCTTTGCTACGTCGCATTTGCCGAGGGATCGCAGCGAGGCTATGAGTGTCATCAGGCAGACGATCACGAGTAACCTGGATCGCCGCCAGAAGCCCAGTTTCATCCTTGTCTTGCTCTCCGGCGAGGACAACTTCATATATCCCGGCATCAAGCGCCTTTGCGACGTCGATCTTGGTATCCACACTGTCCACATGCTGCTTCACAAGGCGCGCGGAGAGCCCAGGAAGCAAGACCAGTACTTCTCCAACGTCGCGCTAAAGGTGAACACCAAGCTCGGCGGCATGAATCACTTCCTGGACGCACAGGCTATGAAGTGGCTCACGGACAAGAAGACGATGCTCGTCGGGATCGACGTGACACACCCCGGCCCGAAGAGTCAGCCCGGGACTCCGTCGATCGCGGCTGTGGTGGCTAGTGTGGACGATAACTTCGTGCAGTTCCCTGCTAGCTTGATGCTGCAGAAGCCGGACTGGAACAAAGAGGCGAAGGAGGTAAGGGCCCGTACGGCAGGTGTATATATGAGTACTCATCCGCGTGCACTTTTCAGGTTATTCCGGGCCCCAACCTTACTACCATGCTGCTGGAGCGTTTAAAGGTGTACACCAGACGCAACAATGGCTTGCCCGACCGAGTCTTCGTCTACCGTGATGGCGTCTCGGAGGTGAGATATACACATATTTTGCCCGATAATGATCACGAGCCTTACGCCCCGTGTCCCCACGATGTACAGGGTCAGTACGACAAAGTGCTGCAGTTCGAGCTGCCGCAGATCCTAGAGGCTTTTAGGAAGGTGCCCAGCAAGACCACATACAAGCCCAAGTTAACCATCGCCATTTGCGGCAAACGGCACCATGTGCGCCTGTACGCGACACAGGAGGCGGACATGACGCGTAACGGAAACACTCTTCCTGGCACCATCGTCGATAGGGGCATCACGTATGTGTACCATAACGATTTCTACCTTCAGGTCAGTAGCATTCTGCATACCGAGTGGCAGCCTGTGCTCATCTGCGTCCGTACGCGGTTCCAGGCACACGCTGGGCTGCAAGGCACCGTCAAGTCTACCCACTACGTCATCATCTACGACGAGAACCGTTACGCTGCGGACGTCTTGCAGCAGGGCACGCACACCGCGAGCTACCTGTACGCACGCGCCACCAAGGCCGTCAGCCTCGTCCCCGCCGCGTACTACGCCGACATCGCCTGCGAGCGCGCACGATACTACTTGCATAACCTTCTTAACCTCGCTGATAGCTCTTCCATAGCCGGAAGGAACACAGCCGAGCGCGAGGCGGAGAAAGAGCGCGTGTACCAGCAGGCAGTCCAGATGTGGGGCGAGGGCGTGCACAAGGACTTGAAGGAAAGTATGTTCTACATCTGAGGCGGTCTCAGCGGGGTAGCGGTATGTTGTTGGCATGTTCTAGTCTCTGTACGATATGTTCGTGGTTCCGTGTACGATAGTGTCGGTGTGTGCGTATGATTCGCTCGGATCGGATGTATGTTCTGTATCGGATCGTCCTGTGTTGCAGAGCTGGATTTCTGTATCTTTGAAGAAATACATGATGTCTACTATCCCTACAGTTCCTTTTTAGCTGCGACGCCGGCGCTCGCCTTGAATCCCTCCAGTGCCCGGAGGCGTTCCGTCAGCGTGGGGTGCGAATGATGGTATGCAGAGTACCTGCAGAGCAACACAGTCAGCCGGACAATGGATACATATGGGAGCAAGGGGTACGCACAGCCAGTCAACCCATACGGTCGAGAGGTTCTTGACGTGCAGCGCGATGAGCGCGCGGCCGAGGCGCTCGCCCAGGTCGCGCATCTCCTCTGCGCCGAGCCGCGTCTGCAGCTCGCACGCGAAACGGTCGGCCTCGTACTCGAAGCGCCGGCTGAGCGCGTTCATCGCGACGCCGACGACCGCCTCGATCGGGCGCAGGATGCTCTGCAGAAAGATCAAAGTGAGGTGAGAAGCTGCGCGAGCGGATGCTGTGAAACGGACGGACCTGGAAGAGCAAAAATGCGACAATGGTGGGCGGGTGCGCCGCAACATCCGCGGGGAAGTCGAACGCGCGGAGGAGCGGCGGGGCGTGTAGGAATGCGGGGAAGAGCGCGAGAATCGTGAAGATGTGGAGCTGCGAGACACAGAGCAGCTTCGTCGGGTGCATGTAGTACCAGTGCCCGAGCTCGTGAGCTGTGACATAGTGGTCAGCGGTTAGGCCGAAGCAGCTGAACTTGGATAGGGCGCACCAAGGACAGCCTCGACTTCATCGGCCTTGCTCTGCTTGATGAGCGTATCGAAAATGACGATGTGTTTGCTCTGCGGGGATGTGAGTCAAGCTAAGCAGAAGGGGCGGAAACTACCTACCCATGGAAGCCCGAAGAAATATGCGTTGCTGTGCGAGCTGCGCTTCGAGCCGTCGATCTCGTACAGGTGCGTGAGCGGGAAACGCAGTCTCGCTGCCAAAGCCTCGATACGTGTCCGCAGCTCGCCCGCCGGGAGCGGCGAGAGCTTGTTGAAGAGCGGCTGGATGACGGTCGGATAGATTATGACCATGATCAGCTGGAAAGCCAGGCTAACAATAGGACAGTATCAGCTCGCACATGTGAATGGTGGTGGATAATGGGTGGACGTACAGGAATGCCATGAGCCATGGGACGAAGCGGTCGCCTGCCCACCGGAAGACATACAGGAAGGCCGCGAGGAACGGCGCGCCGATGGCGAATGCGAGAGCCCACCCCTTCAGCAGGTCTGCGATGAACAGACCAGGTGTGGTCTTGTTGAAACCGTGCTTTTCTTCAAGAACAAAGGTCTGGTATACAGACAGCGGGAGGTTGGGTATCGTGGAGATGAGTGCGAGGATGAAAACGAATGCGATCGATTGCGATATCTATCCACAGATGTTTTCAGAGTTTGAGTATAAGAATAAATAGAGGGTGGCGCACCTCGTATGCAGGCCCGTACCCGAACGCAGCCAATAACCGTCCCGCAGCATCCCATGCCCATGCGTACACACCGTAGTGTATTTGCAGCGACTCAAGAACCTGCCCGTACAGCCCTGATAACAATGCAAACTTTGCCTTGTCGCGTCCGTACGCTTGAGACTTGGCGAAGTCCCCCGATGAGAAGTGCTCCGCGAGTGCAGGCGGCGGCGCGGGCTTCGAGTACAGCGGGTACTGGCGCAGGCTGTCCCATGGTTAGTGTTTTACTCCACCCGCGTAACTGGAGTACGTACAGAAGATATGATTCGAAGAGGCAGACAGCCCAGGACGAGACCTGGACGTAGGTCTTCCAGTCGATGGGGTCGACGGCTACAAAAGCCAGCTGGCGCTGCAATGCCCCCAGTTGCGTGTGCAGGAAATCCATGTTGCCTTCGTGCTCGGATTTCAGGCAGCACTATTTGATACACCCGGCTCTATGTCAAGGAGCGAATTTATGGAAGGATTTCAGATCCGATGAAGTCGAGGTTAGAAAAAGAGAGGCTGCACACGCATCCTGCCGCGACTCCGCCACCGCCGCGCGCGACGCGTGGCACGGTCGCCTGATCGACTTGACACGTTCACTCCTTCAACTCAAGCTAAGCATTGGCACTCTTACTTTCAAATATGCTACAGCTGTGCGTACTCTGACAGGAACAGCAAAAATTACAGCAAATGTACAGGACTATGGTCCATTTTCCTTCCTCTTCTAAACCAACAAATAAGCCACGTCACTTGGGTATAACAAATTGGGGTATTCCAATCAAGCATCATGAATAGTACGTCCTAACGGCCACCAAGACCCACCCTCCGCACCAGCCGCCGCACAGCATGGGCAAAGTGCTGTGGTACGCTGAATAGCGCTTGCGGCTGGTTGCCCTGGGCGCTGATTCGACATACCGCATCCGCCGAGGCACCTGACCCGGAGGGCATTGCAGCGGAGTTCGGCGAAGTAGCCGTATTCAATGGTGACGGCGACGAGGCAATGGGGTTGGCGGTCTGAGAGACAGGTGAGGAGCTGCCGTTTGAACTTATGAGGGATGCGATCGGAGGGCCCGGGAAGATGTACGGCGCATTCGCATCGAAGACCTGTCGATTGAGGTGCGTGAGGCATAGTTCCGTTAATTAAAACTGAATGGTGGAGAAAGACACGCACATTGGGGTCATAGATACCTGGATCCGTGTCAGAGTATGCCCCAGGAAACGAGACTGTGGCGTTCGGTACGCCCGTCTGATCTCCACCGACGTCCACTTGTGTACATGAGGGGTAGAACTCGGCCCCGCCAACAGTTGTTGCGAGGTGGAGCGCAATAATCTGCGGCACGTTTACCCGTTAACCTACGCGCACAGGACCTAGGAGTATCCTACGTACCTCATGCCGGATGAGATACTGCCCTGCTTTGAGAGTCGCGGGTAGGTTGAGTGTAAAATTCGCGCCATTCACTGTAGGAATAGGTGTGGATGTGAGAGGGCAAGTGATGAGTGAACAAGAAGAAACGTACTGATGTTCTGTTGCACCCATGTGCCATTGCTCTGCTTCCCCACTTCACTGATCTTGAACCATTTCGCATCCGTCGCATGGTATTTGTCGCATGTCGTCCCTTCACACTCCGCCATGTACGTCATTAGTGGTCCTGTATTATGTGGCCACTATTTGATAGAGTGACGAGTCAGCAGAGCGTCCCCACACAGCAGAACTGCATTCTACTCACGTTGAAGCCGGGTCCGCCGGACCACGCAAAAGTCACCGCGCTTCCCGGGGTTGCGGGAACAACCTGCGCAGCGTTCTGCGCATTCTGCCCACACGAAAGGTTTGGGTTGTCTGCACCCTTGACGGGGTCAATGGTGCTGATGAGCCGTATTGGGCTCGGGCCTGTCCAACGTAGAGATCAGCGCAGCCCTAATACAGTTGGGACAGCGGACGCACGCACCGGTTGGGTTGTTCGGGACATTGCCCTGGTAGATGGTGCCGTCGATGCCGACAGCGCTCACGAACCCGTGCGCACAGACCTCAGACAGAAGGGAGAGCGCGAGCGCGAATGCGAGGTACTGCACGGTGGGCGGCATAGGCAGAACTTCGGGGGCGCGAGAGCAAAGAACCAGAGTACGTGATGGCGTGATGGCGGAAGCAAAGAGCCACGGGGCCCAGCCCGAATCGCGGTACGGTAAAAATATGGACACGTGGAGAGGCACACGTACGCAGCAGTGGCACTTCTCGCCGAGAGCCAGTCCAGGCGCAGTGGAATGAGAGCTGTGCAGCGGGGACAACAGGCGACTTTTATAGTACTTTTCAAGCTCCAGTCAGAGGGCCTGGACGAGCGTCTTGTGAGGATAAAGCGCTGAAATTAGCCGCACAAGACCAGCCTACCAGGATCTGTCGCTGGCAACGTCTTGTGCTTGTAGCATCAACATATCGTACACGATATTCGACAAAAGCGAAAGATGTTTATGCTACCAGCAGGACCTGAGGACAAGATCAGAGAGCTTCAGGAATTAAGCGGCGAGGCTGGTGCGGAGTACGGAAGCTAGGGTAGTCACTACTGCAGAATACGGTAGACATTATCGACAAACAAGACTGTGTCAATCTTCGCTGTCGTTCAAAAAGAACGAGGGAGAGTCTATTGTGTCGTTGAATTGACCTCATATTGAGTTGGCCTCATCACTGGAATTGGTCGACAGGCAATGGAGGGGAGTCAGTGGTGGAAGCGTCCAGCGGCGTGTGTGACACTGGTCACACTACGCACCTGCCTGTGACAAACCGCGTGTCCTCAGTGCCAAACGCGACGTGTGAGTCCTGTGGTGATAGTGAACCGCTGCGTAATCCTTCTGCTAGTACGATACAACGAACAAAAGCGCGTATGTGAGCACTGAGGAAAGCTGATAGCATGCGCTCATTCCCTCGCAGCTCCAGCGCCCGTTGTCCACGTGGTAAAACGAACATCGCCAGATTTGGGAAATGCGTGCGAGAAGAAACGCTCATGGGCGTCCGGCCCTCGCAGACAGAAGCTGCCTCGAGGCAGTCACAAAGTACAGTCAGCGTGGGCCTACCGATATGGCCTATCTTTTCTTTGCTATGTCCCGCATTCACGGAGCGGTAGCTGACGCCGTAGCACGCGATATTGCAAAGCGCCCGGCGCTGCAGCGAAGAAGCACCGTGAATCGTGTACCAAGACGAGGTTGATACTGGCTATCGGCAGCGCATCTGTCAGCTAAGCTTCTTGCACAAAGTACATGCCTAGATATGCATATCACTGGCTCCTGCAAAAGCAAAGCACCAGCGCCTCACCGAACAAAGCGCGGGCCCACAAATGTTAATTCTCCGTGCTTTGACCTCGACGCCACACTGATATAAAGGCGAGTCCTGAGTGGCCTAGCACTTGTTCTCCGCCTTCAATCGTACCACCATCTTCCGCCATATCTCTCTACTCAACGCTTGTTCTTTACTCAACCCATCGAGCGAAATGCCCGCTGACCGCCGGAGGGCGAACAATGGTACGCGTCCAACATTATTTGGTGTGGCTGCTCCGACTCTAATGCATTCACAGAGGCCCCGCGTTACTCAATGTGGGGCTTTCTGACAAGCATCAGAAACAGTTTCTGGTCACACCAGAACCAGGAACCAACCTCTGCCACATCTGTGGCAGAGGTTGAAACCACGCTCCAGATGTAAGCTACTGGCTGTGGCCCTGCCTAATTCTTGTGAGATGTGTGGCTCACTTCATATACTACAGGGAGCAGAACTCAGATAACGAGTTCACATTCGGCACTGCCCAGCATACGGCCCACGCTAGAGGCAGCACTTCGGTCGGGCCACAGATGCCGCAGGGTGCAGGCATTGACCTGCACGCTCAGGACATTGACACGGAGGGTAGGTACTTTCCTGATTTAGATTTTCTGTTGATCTGACATATGATCTTCAGTGGCTGGACCATCGAGTTACGATTACGGTCGGCACACTCGTAGCCTTCAGCCCGGATTGTCACGTCGCCAGGTCGCCTCCGATGGATCAGCATTTTCACGGGAACCAAGCCGTAAGTTTTCGTCAGTATATACTTGCTTGCTGTGCTTATGACAATATGTCCGCCTTTAGCCACCGATTCGGTCAGCGCCGTATCGCATGTGGCCGTGTATGGCGGGCAGAGACATAACGGCAGGACCAGAGAATCCAGGCGCCACACAACTGGTCACACCACTGCCGCAGCTCATTTGTTCAACGCCCTACCTCGTGCATCAAGGTCTGCTCAAGCCGTTCCCTCGAGAGACACAACCAATAGGTTCACTGGCGTCACAGGCAGTGCTGCGCGGCGCCCCCGCCCACTCACACGGCAGGGTGCATTCATCGAGGCCTCGCACCCACACATCTACTGGAATTCGGCATGGGGCCCGCGGCCACAGACCGTCCCGGAGGAGCTCCACGGCAGAAATGATCAGGACTTCGAGGACTTGGCCGGGCCTTCGGATGGGCCGGGAACTGCAACAGGCGAGCGGCGGCGCCGCCCTCTCACACGGCAGGGTGCGTTCATCGGAGCCTCGCATCCGCACATCTACTGGAATTCGGCATGGGGCCCGCGGCCACAGACCGTCGCGGAGGAGCTCTATGGCAGAGCAGTAGATGAGTCTGACGACGGGGCAGGACCTTCGGACGGACCAGGGACTGCAGCCGACGACTCACAGCATGGACGCAGATTCAGCCCTCTCCCGGACACACGTGACCTCCCCAGGATCGTTCGACGAGAAGACATACCTCCTGGCATAGAGCCGCGCGACTACATTGCGGAACGATACGGACTACGTGGTCCTCGGCTCAGCTCCGCCGCGCTCGACCTCGAGTACTCGGACTATTTCGTCATGCGCGAGCCGGCCTTTGCGCGCGTCGTCGACACTGCGCGCCTACGCCGCGAGAACTCCGACTGGCAGGCTGGCATCTACTATCCCGACCGCGAGCGCAACATGACTTTCATGAGCGACGATGAGGTGGACGTCGATCCGGAAATCATGGACGAGATGTGGGCTGCTGCTGCCCCGCCGCCGAGGAGGATGAGGCCGGGCCGGAGACCGACGAGGATGCCCAGCGATATGAGTTGGTCATCGGCCAAAGGGAAGCGAGAAGAGGACGATGACGATGACGAGGGCGGGGACGACGGAGCCGCGGGACCGTCTCGGAGCCCGCCAAAGCACCGCCGCGGTGATTCGGGTCCCGTATCATCATCGGCGAAGGGGAAGGAAAGAGCCAAGCGCAAGCGCGACGACAGCGAAGATGAGACTGCAGACGAGGACTCAGCCTCGTCCCCGCCTCCCGCCCGCCGAATTCGCCGCTTCCAGAGCTTGTCATACGAGAACGTCACCCAGGCTGCAGGCCCTGCCCCTCGTCATACCTCACAAGATGATGCTCATGCATCGCCGCGTCCAGGTGTCGACACAGATGGGACTCTCTTAGACCCATCGCAGCGCTCTGCATCATCCGGCTCCGGCTCCAACACGCTCTCGAGCGGTGACGATATCGCAGAAGCCTCCTCTCAGGCAGCCTCTGCGAGCTCTAGCGATGTGCCAGTAGGCAGCATCTCAACTCGGAGGCGATCGCGCTGTAGTGGAGTCGGACAAGCCACAGAAGAGTCTCCGAGACGAGGAAAGCATATCCCACGGCCCAAGCAGTCGTGAGTACCTCGATCCCGGAGGCAAGTTCGGTATGCAAGTTGGTAGACTTCCAAATTCCAGCAGCCTGGATTCGGCGCGCCCATATCTCGCGACCGCTCTCAAGGAAAACTGAATACATAGGACGGACGGACGTGTCACGCTGTCGACGCCGCAACACACCGCACCCGATGACATACAGCTTCTGCCTCGACGGAAAGGCTTTGAAGTGACTGCGCGTCAGTTCGCTAAAACTCACGAACGTCTCACCCCCCACTTGTTATAAAGGCATTCAGACTTACGTTTCGTAGAATTTTGGCTCGGACTAAGATTGGCGTTGTCTGTTGTAATATCTCTGTGTGTAATCTTCTGACTTCTGCATTTTACTTGCTGTATTTCTGCGGGTAGCCTTGTGTATCATCTCATTGTTGTGTAGTGCTCACTTGTATTGTTTCGTAACGCATTTGTAGCTGCGAAGCTTGCTCATAATCAACGATAGAGTTGTGGGACGTCGGCAATCTCCCGTAAGTGAATCTATATCTCGATAAGCCGAGTCATCGACAGTAATCTCGGTCAAACTTACCATCTTCAGGCTGGATTGGATCAACATATACATCGGTCGCCCCCAATCTTCTCTGTTTTCTTGTTGTCTATGTCTCTGCGTATCCTATCTGCATCTGATGTGGCCGATATTGCTAAGGGATTCAGTCCGGACGACCTAGTCGACCTGATGGCTGGCGTCTTCCACTCCCTTTCCTCCCCAGATATTGCTCAGAAGAACATAGTACAACCGCATCGAGCGACTATTCCGACCGCAAACCATACGGTACTGGTCATGCCGTCGAGCGTTACTGGGATAGGAACTGCGACAAAGATTGTCTCTGTCCCTACTGCTGCAGCTCCGCAGGCCGTACGAGTCCGGGGGTTGCCCGCTAGCACCCTGGTGCTTGACCAGAGCTCTGGCGGTGTCCGATCCATTGTCAATGCACGAAATCTGACAGCACTAAGAAATGCAGCAGGTATGTACACGGTCTAGATACGGTAGCGGCTCCAATGTCCCGCCCGATTCCAGCCCATAACTTCACGCGTCTTCAGGCAACAAGACCCCACTTCTCATCTGTTCAGATATATCTGTTCATTTTGATGCGTCGAGCATGCTTGTTGTATATCTGCACTTCTAATCAGATCCCGCCCAGGTTCTCTACTTGCGACTCGGCTCCTGTTATTTGCAGCAACGGTGCCCAATACTATCCTCGCTGTAGGCGCAGGCGCACAGATCGCAGCTCATCTCTCTCTGTTCCTTGCCTCGTATCCTTCCATCACTACTTGTACGATCTTCAATCGCTCAATCAATGAGCGCTTAGAAAAGCTTGCGGCACGCCTTCGAGCGAAGTATCCTGCGGTCATATTCCATATTGGCGCCCTCGAAGCGAGTAAAGACAGACAAAGTTTAAATATCCAGGCCGCAGTGCGAGGAGCAAATATCATCATCACGGCAACTTCATCTACCACGCCGTTCTTCCCCTCGGCATGGGTCTCGCCTGGAACTCATCTATGTCTCATCGGGTCTTACACTTCGGAAATGTGAGTTGGCTTGTCCCACAGTTTCCAAGTTGCTCGCTCGCTTTCTTGCATGACGCATCACCCTCGTTGGTCGAGTTGCGAGCTTATATTCCTGTCTCATGTGCTGTTACTAGGCATGAAATCGATGACACTCTCGTTAAACGCGCTGGAAGAGTTGTGGTTGACTCTCGCGAAGCTTGCCTTGTGAGTTACGTCGTCTTCTGGAACATGTCACCTTGACTTCTGCCTTTCCTTTTCCGTAGCATGAAGCAGGGGAGCTAATGTCCGCAGGCTGCGGACCGTCTGATCTAGTTGAGGTTGGCGAATTGATTGCCCAGTCTGCGAACGGGAAGTGGTCACCGGATAATGGACTTGTCGACGACTTACGCTCACGCGGCGATGTGACAATCTTCAAATCCGTCGGCGTTGGGATCCAAGATGTCGCAATTGCATGTGCTGTTGTGGATCGCGCTGAAAGGGAGCAGATTGGTGTAGTAGTAGAGGATTATGACAGCGACGTCTGAGTAGCAGACTTCTTTCCGTACTTTGATGTGAGGCCATAAATGGAAGGACGGTCACACGCTGCTTATTTGTAGCCAAGCGCCGCCCCGCTGGTCATAGATCAGCAGGTCATAGCACGACGCACACTCCTCAACGCTTCAGATGTGGATCCTATACACTCGCTGAATAGTTCTCTGCTTTGGGTTTGTTGAGCAACGCTTTCTCTTTTCAGGCCATCAAGTCCAAGCTTCCAACGAGAACAAACCACGCTGTGTCTTGGGGAACGCCCATTGCTAGCTAGAAGTGCTGCAGTTCTAAGCCGCGAAACACGACGAAGGACGACCTTCTGAATGGCACAGACGAAGGATAAGCATTACTGGCGGCAGTTGAGGGAGGTGTTGACGGCAGGACGATGGGACAGCAGCCATCCGGCGAAGACGCCTAAGGGCGTCCCGCTCTCGTGGTCGGAACTGTTGCGTAAGTTCAATAAACATTGCCCTGGACACAAGGATGTTGCGGAGATTGCTTCGCAAACGCAGGCGCTGTCACTATTACTCGCAGCCAACTCCAGGGACCGCAGTCTCGATGGGAATGAAGTCAGTCAAGCCGGTCCGCTGGCGCTGGATGACGAGTGCGTGCTGGCAGAGGAGCGGGTGGAGGAAGCCCTTTCTGGGTACAATGCGCTCAAGAATCTGAAGTCTTCCAATTCTGACGTGCGTAATCTAGTTATGATGACATCGTTTCCTTCATTAATGGCTGTAGAACTATGAAAGTCCATACGGCTGGCTCTAGCGTATTACGCATATGCCTTGGGACGCCCCTCCGAATGCTTGGAACTACCGTCACAAGCAACGGACATCACCGATGTTCAAGGTCGTGTAGCTGAACAGCGAAAGTCGAGTACTTCAGAGTCAACTCTGCGTGTGCCTGGCACAGGCTCTGATCACTCCCTTTCCTCGTGGTCAAGCAGCTTCGTGTCCACGAATTCCTCCTCTTCAGTGGCCGATATTTCTGACGGCACTGCATGGGCGACGACAGAGAGCATACGCCGCATCTGCTTGCAAGGTCGGAGATGACGTCTAGCACCAAGACCTCATACTAACATCGGTGCAGGGATGTCGCATGAGCGGATCACTCCAGAAGACCTGCAAACGGCTTTTGACACCTACATCATCGCTTTGCCTCTCATTTCTATCGTCGCGTCAGAGATTCCGGCCTCTGTCCCGACAAGTCCCACACCGAGTTCCTATACTAGCACGGGTACGGACAATAGCTCCTTCTTGCGGTATCGCGAACTCTGGCGCTGGGTAGAGCGGCTCCTTCGTCGTGCAATCATCCTCGGCTCCCGAATATGCGATGTGCGACAAGATACCGGTCGGTCGGGTGCTCTGTGGGAGCTCTTCGGGTGCTACCACACCTGCAGCGCGCACTGGCCGCCTACATTCCGTCCGGGTCATCGGTCTACCATATGTGTCCTCTATCTCCGCGCATTCGTGCTGCGCTATGGGTCGACACCTTCTACGCCGACGACCACGATGGACGACGCCAAGCCACATAGGTGGATTAGCACAGCCCGGTCGGTAATACACGAGTACCGTGCCATTTTGAGCGTGAGCACCCACTTCCCTCGCGCCGGAGAGCGGAACATCAAGGTCGAAGACCTGGTCGATTTGTCTGTCGCGGTATGGGAGGCGGACGGCGCGGTGGGAGAGTACGCTGGCTGGGTCATTGATGTAAGTCTGTTACGTCTCCGCATCGCCCTCCGCTCAGATCTGGTGCTTATAGGTGCTCTGGTGGGCCACACGATTGACCTTCAACTCATTCCGCGTGTTCCGCCACATGAGCCGTCTCTTCTACGTCTTGGGTGACCCTGAGCTGGCGAAGCGCGCGCTGCGCCTGTATGTACAGGTTGTGAGCAAGGCGCGAGAAGCGCGGATGGCATCGGGAGAGGGCGAGCAGCAGAGCATAAACAATCTGCTGGGTGTCGGTACTGATACCGACACCGACAAGGATTGGGTGCAGACCCTGGTTCAGGGCGCACGGATGCTTTGCCGTTTGGCTCTGAGCGAAGGAGACTACTGTCAAGCATTGGAACAGGTGACAGAAGCGGGCGTGATGCTGGAGAAAGCAAAGTGTCGGCTAGATACTAATGATAAGGTGCTGGCCGCCAGAGTTCAATTGGCAGAGGGCATCTGGCAGTCTGTCATGGCACAGATAGGTATGTGTATCATTGCCTCGCTAGTGGGGGGGACAATCGCTGACACTCTATTAGAGCGAGAACCGTTGACTCGCACTGATCGACTTGCTAGCGCCTTGTCGCTCTTGCTGACTTCGCTCGAGACCTTCGAAACACCATCAGCACATTATCATCTCGCATTGGCTTACATCCGTCCTGGATCCTCGCAAGACCTGCAGACAGCGATCATGCATATTCGGGCTGCTGTGGAGGCTGAACCACACGAGATCCGCTATTGGCACTTACTCGGCTTGCTTCTCTCCGCGGCGGAGGACTGGACTGCTGCACGAGGTGTATTCGAAATCGGCGCCGAAGTTGGAGAGACCGATGCTGCCGAAAGCAATGGCGATGCACTCAATGACGCTCCGTCTACCTCAGCAGACGGTATACAGGCGCGCGACTATGCCGTTCAAGATCTAGCCACTCCGAATGGCAACGGAAACCCTGTAACTAACGGTCACACCCACTCACCCGATCCGAGACCAGCAACGCCTAGACATGATGAATCACCTCTGACTGTGCTTGGGAACGCTGATTCTCAGCTGCCTCCATCTTCTTCTCTGCTTCGCCCACTACCAGATCGGCCATCTCCTTCGCATCAAGAGATCTTCGAGCACGCGTTGCAACTCAGGATGACGCAGCTGACACTAGTGGAGCATATGGAGGGCCCTGAAGGAGCTGGTGATAGATGGGTCGAAGTCTTCCAGTGGTTCTCTGAGCGCAGGGAGGTCGGGATGGATGATAGTACGTTTTGTTTTTGGTGTCTGATGAATACCCATGATCTGAGTGACGCCGTTTCATAGGGCGCCGTTCCATTGACAGCAGACAATTACCAGAAGACCTGAGGCCCCCGTCGGCGTCATTCGACGGGCGTCCGAGCGCAGATGGTGCCGGCAAACCGCTTTCTACAGTCTATTCACACCAGTCGAATCATGATGCTTTTGCAGACCATATACCCATGCCACCTATTCCGATACCCATTACTGTTACACCCGCAACTCCAGGTCAGTCGGCTCCACACGAGCGCAAACACATAATTTACCACTATGTGCAGACGAGATGATGCATGAAAAACGTTCATCATCTTTTGAGGACAATAAGACGGACATCTCAAGAGGGAAGAAGGTCAAGGAAGTCCTCAAGAGTCGTGTGCATAAAGGACAAGAACGAATCACTACAATCTCGAAGAAGATCGGACATAATGTAGCCCGACAAAGGTCCACACATCTCAAGCGGTCTGCTTCGGCTCCCGGCGAGTGGCTATGATGTCAGTATTGTGGCGCTTTGCTGACAAGAGAATTATAGACCTACATGCTGTTCTTAGTGAGACATCCTACCAAGCCTCGTCCATTCACCTGCGTCAGTACCTTAGCATCCATAGCTCTCAGCAAGACCTAGCTCTCCCTGAGGTACCTCCGCCTCCGCCGCCATCACAGCAGTCTCCGTCTCTCATCCCGGAGAAGACGGTCTCTCGTGCGGCAAAAGACCGGCGTCTACTCAGCAACCTTTGGCTGATGTCAGCCGCAACGTTTCGGAGGTTAGGCAAGATAGAGCAGGCGCGAGGCGCAATACAAGAAGCAGAGGTCAGGGATGAGCATAACGCTGCAGTTTGGGTGCAGGTATGTGCTGTCAATATCGAATGCGCAGTAAACAACTGAAATGCGTATGTTCAGCTGGGTTTGTACCACATGGCGCTGAATAACGAACGAAGTGCCCTCGAAGCATTTCAAAAGGCTCTTTTCATCTCGCCAGATGATGTGTCTGCGACAATTCATTTGTGTCGAATATACCTCTCGCCGCCGTCGCTGAAACCTCGCGGCGACCCGCCTCGTGCAACATCTGATAACGTTGATCTCGCAGTGGGATTATTGTCCGACCTCACCCGCGGTGTCGGCTGGGACGTACCGGAGGCTTGGTATTTCCTCGGGAAGGCGTACGGACTCCAAGGCAGGAAGGATCGCGAGCGCGAATGTCTCTGCTTCGCGCTCACGCTTACGGAGACGCGGCCATTGCGCGACATAGGGGTTACCCTTGGATGGTGTCTCTAGTTACCTTACTTCAATGCTTAGATTACTCTTCATTTGTCCGTTTAATCAGTCGACTTCGTGGAATCTAATTGTCATACCCGCAATTTCAAATTATGTGTGGGCCAGCTGCAGCGCTAAAACTCGACACTGAAAATTTGCCTTCACTTCTGCATGGCGCTAGATCACGGTACCGACCGCTCTTCAAATAACGCATTAAGAATCTGTACAACCATACCATTAATGTGGTGGATCCTACAACTGAGGTACTAGAAACCGATGACGAAGACGCCCGCACAAACGCACAGAATCACGGCTACCCGCCAGATGAAAGATGGTGAATGTCTTCTCGGACCGTTGAAATATGTGTATTCCCTGAGTACGCTGATTTTAGTAAATCGTTGGCAGTGGATATATAGCACCCGGATTCCAGTAGAAGTCATATCTTTTTACGGGGCTCTCTACGGCATGCCTATGAGATCGGTTAACTATCTCTCGATGATATCCAGAAACTACTGGATACATACATGTTACGAACATGGAAATGAACATCAAATAGATCCTTGTTGCGACCCGAAGCATTGTCGCACAGTGCACAGCACCAATGTGAAAGACTTGCTGCTTTGCTGTCATGATACTTCGGAAGCTGGGTCTTCAGCCTGCGAGATTTGTCGGCCTTACTGGCCAACATACAATGGTAAATCGGTGGGGATGGGTCATATGGGTCCACATTCCGGAACCACATCTCGATCTGAAGCAGTCATCAGCGTAGCACTGGTTTCGAAGCGAATTAGCCGCACCGCGAGCCGCCAATGCACAATGCGGCTGTTTTTCTTGACCAATTGACCCCGACACCACTGGAAAACGTGCACATCCAAATCATCCATCTCTTGTATAGTGACGCGATCGGGATCCTTTCCACAACTCTCGAGGATCTCGTGAATTTTCTGATGGTCAACATGGAGGCCGTTCGGCTTGAGCTGTAGCGGATTGATTCCTGCGATGTCGCCGATGTTTCGTTCGTATGCAGTATCGGCTGGCGCTGTCCGTATCCGGAAGCACGGGTGCGCGATGATCCCCGGGTATCGATGAACTCGATGATCGATATCCTCGTCAGGACATCTACCACATGGAAAAACGGCGGATGCTAGTGCGACGGGATCAACATCTGCTGGAAAAGGTCTATTTTCAGGTCGCCCCATGAGCATCCACTCCACGAGGCGGTGCTTTATATCTGCATGCCACCGCTCCACGAAGGTGTCCATTTGCTCGCGCAGTGGCTCGAAGCTCTGAGTCGTGATCTGGACGTCATCAGGGGCGTCAATGAGAGCGCGGAACTCGGGCATCATCGCGAGGTCGATCGCCTTTGGCCGGAGCTCTGAGGCAGGCGTCTTGCGTTCTTCCGCAAAGCAGCTGGCCAAAAAGGTGTCCAGCGCACAGTATCGTGGTCGGAGAACTTCCTTGCGATGCGCCTCCACGAGAACGTTGATAACTGGCTTCTGGATCTTTTCCCACTCTGTGAGCGATGAAAAAAAAGTCTCCTGATCAGCTTGCTATCGACAGTGCATGATCAGCTTACCTTCTCGACGCAGGGTCCTGAGCGTTTGAACAACGGGGCTGGCGGCAAGGCTCGCATAGCTGCTTGGCTCAATAGATGCCAATTGCCGATCATATCCTAGACGGCGTAAATTGATAATGATCCTGGAAACAGCTATCAATAGTCCAGCTCGCCAAAACCCACGAAATACACACTGTTTTAACCGAACCTCCCTTATGAAATCGTGAACCTTCATGTCAGCTTTGCTTTGTTCGTCGCGCTTTCGGCTATCTGCCTCTCGACGTTCTGCTTCTCTCTTCTCCCACTCTTTCATGAGTCGTGCATGCTGCATAGAAATGCATGAAGAAGTCTCAATATGAATAATACCCACTTACGTTGTGTATCCCACCCGTATATTCAAATCGCTCTCGTCCAAAAAGCTCCGCTTCTTCTTCAGGGCAGCCTTTGATGACCCACCACGATTGTAGGAGAGCTTCGTAGTCCGAGTTGCGGACGCGCACTCCGTTCACGTGGCGGGTCCACCTTAGCCAGGGTCTCAATTCTACTGCAGTTCAGAGACTGATGTCATAATGGGCGACACTTGCGTATACCTTCAATGGCAGGCAGCAAGGACCAGTTGTCACCTTCCCATGTCCCAAACTCGCGTTCAATGCCAGGGATCGTATCTACGGTGCGGTAATGCTTGGTTCTATACAAAACGTAAGTCTAAGCAGAATCTAGCTGGAACAACACTCACTCTCGCTTGTAGCAATTATCGCAGTACCTCACTCGAAATACCCAGTTGATATCATTGACGTTCGGTCGGAGGCAATTCTGTACTGAATGTCAGGTTGATCATAGGCAGGTGGCGAGATCGTGCCTGACGTGACAATGAGGCGAATACAAAAGATTGGCGTATTGTAGCTCATTCAGGTGTTTTGGACACATCGGTAAATCTTTCTCATTCGCAACAGCAGAACGCCAAACGAATGCAGCATGATGACTGGTCAGGAGCCTACGGAAGGTCTTGTTGATCCGAGAGAGATGAAACACGTCGCGCAGTTGAAGGTATGAACAGATCTACGTCATAAAACAGTCAACTTGAGTTGATCATACCCATCCTTCATATGGTACAGGAGAATTGAAACAGAGGGCTTGCGTACCTCGAGCATGACATCCGCGGGAACTATATGCAGTTTCGTGAATCTAACGGGCTTCTTGCGCTGCAGGGAGGGGTATGGTATAGGAGCAATGTCGCAACGAAATCCGTGTTTCCAGAATTTGATGAGCTCGCAGTCATCTCTCGAATAAGGACGCATAATGGAGTCAGGAAGTTGTCATGAGGTACCTGCCAAGTGGCTGTCTGTGGCTCCAGTGGGAGTTCCCGCCGTCGCCTACGTGCCGTAATCATTGCCTCATTTGGTATTATTAGACCGGGCCGCAGTGCCATTTGTAGTCGTGCTTCCAAGAGTGGTCAAGTGATATTCAAGAGACTTAGAATATCATACATTACAGTGCCTTGCATATGAGATTGCACTCGCGTCTCGCGCGTACATGTTTGGTCCGGCCAAATAGATGCCTTACAAGGAAACTGTGGCTGAGGGCGCTTCTGGGCGGCACAGCGGATACCTCGTCCACCGACCTCTATCTCAGACGTTCTCTCTCCTTCTTGTCGAACGTCAACATTGTAATATGTGCATGGAATCATTGTACTCTGATCTCTAGTACTCAGGGTTCCAGTTGAGACCTCTACATTGTGATCCTTCTGAAGTTGATCTTGGATTTCATCAAGATATAGTGCAGGGTTGACTTCAAGAATAGAGTTGATATAATTCAAGTCTCCAAAATACGAGGAGCACCACGGGGGTGTGCGAGCAGGTTGGTGACCTGTCCATAATCTCGGTAGCACTTGAAAACATTAAAGACAGTTCATCTCGAGCAGCAAGCTAGTTCAGCTATCTGTTTAGCTGGAAGTGAATGTTGATAGTGCCAGTGAACAATGCACTCGCACATCTCAGCCTGGCGTGAGGTGGAATCCTGGCATTGTTGCGAACTCACTCCACCACATGTCGCTGCATCTACTACACACACGAAGCGCCCTCAGCCACAGTTTCCTTGTAAGGCATCTATTTGGCCGGACCAAACATGCACGCGCGAGACACGAGTGCAATCTCATATGCAAGGCACTGTAGTCCTACAGGGAAACCAGGATCGGTAATATGTGAGCGTGTCCAGTTCCTTGTAGTCAAGAATTAGCCTGAGATAGCTATACTGCGGCGCTAGAGTACAGTGAAGCAATAATGAGCGGACTCTACGGAGGTACCAGCAAGACCACTGCTGTGGCAGGCAAAGTGCGTTTGCCTTACCTTAACTGTGAGAAGGGATATGTATTACAATGGACTATTTTAACTCTGGAAAAGCGACAGTCAAACCGTACTGGTGACATTCTCAAACCATCTCAGACTCAGATCTTTCAATGTGGCTTCGGTGGCCACTCGCTTGTGCCCGGTTGCCTTCCGGACTACCACTGACAATAAGAGGCTCTATTGCCTTCTCAACCACATACACAGCTCTTCTTTATACTCCTCCTCTATATGGCTCGGCAAACCCCAGATGTTGCCTCGGGTTTGTCTCCAGACCTGATCACGTACACCGACAGGGGCGGGCAAGTGCAGTCTATCCACGCAACTGCTCTTCGTGGCCCTTCCTTTGGATCGCTCGACGTGGAACATTTACGGACCCATCACTTCAAGCATCCTACGTTGGACGTGTCCGACCTTCATACTAGCGAAGACGCATTCAACTTCTTAGCAGAGGAGATCGAAGCTACCCGATGCTTCATGCTTGCATTAATGGCAAAGCAAAGGACCGCTATGGAGACTCTGATGAAGGCCAGGAACAACATAGAGGAGGGCTTGCATGGGATGCGTGCGCCCCTAACCAAAAACAAGGAGATGAATAGCAAGGCTTCGAAAGACTGCAATTGAACCACCACGTATGTTTGCTACTTTCGCCTGGAATTATGTCTCTGCAGTGCATTTGATATTTGCTTCGAACGTCAAGTCGCCGGATCAAATTGCTTCAAGGCACAATTGAAGATTTATGGACAAAGGCTGTTGAACGAATACCTTGCTTGGAAGAGCCGCCCCAGCCGCAGGAGAGTCTGACTTTCACTCCTCTTAATCCTGATGGGGCCATTGCAGATATAAATGTTCTTGGCCGCACCTGCGGACAGAATAATCAGCATGATTCGTCGATGGATGCGCAGTTCCCAATGATTAAACAAGCTATGCATCGAAGGATGCATGCAAAGCATACGCAGTGGATTCCGGAGCTCGGAAAGAGGACGCCAAAGACGGAAGGCGGTCACGATACAGTGATCGTGCCAAGCTTGTGTCTTTGCGTAGAGAAAATCGTCGCGGAGCTGGAGAACATCCGCAGACACACCGCGGTGACGCTCGATGGGGAGTACGAGTTGGATATGAGCGTCAACAGCGCTATCACGCAGTTGCAAAAATATCAGCATGCGCGATGGAGTGTATGGGAGCGCAGCCCAGTCGATACACACAGGGTGGGAGTAGCTGCAACATATGCAGTGAGTTTTGCCAATGGGCCAGTCCGATCCGCTGTTCTTACACTTTCACCATTAGATCTACAATTGCCAACTTCGGGCGGCCTTGAAGGCCTCCGGGTTGGTCGATCCAGAAACGCTCAAACCAGTTGAGAGCCTGTCAGAAGCGCCGGTTCTGATTCCCGTATCTTCAAGTTTGAAGAACGAAGATGGCGACGAACGCCCCAAGACTGATGCTTATACGACGCTGTCCTCCCCTATTCCGAGTGTGCAGGGCAGTAATGGGACTGTGCCCGTTCAAGGTCTGTCTATGACCCTCGAGCTCCAATGTTCAAAGCCTGTCGAGGAGTTAACACGCGAAGAAGCCCTCGCAATATTCGAGAATCTTCCCATCACATCTGTGTACACTCCCTACGACGTGCCTCAGAACTTCCCACCTGCTATCGCCAACATTCGCGAAGAAAAAATCCACGCAAGCGAGAATGCTAGCCAGGAAAAGGGCAAGGCCCGCGCAGTCGACTCTGCGGGCGCCCCGGTACAGAACATTGCCCCAGACTCGCTTGGCGCAGATGAAGGTGCAAGAGAAGATTCATCGGGGAAGACTAAGCAGAAGCGGCGGATGTGAACTGCAGCCAACGCGAAGGAGACTCGCCGAAACAACAAGGGTAGACAAGTCGCCAATGTGGATATCGCTCCCGCCACTCGCTCCACAAAGCGCAAACGCTCTGATGACGAACCGGAGGAGCCACCTATGAATTCTGTCCCGAAGGCGAAGCGGACCAGAGGGTCTTCTAGGACTATCGCAAGCGCCGATGCGAATCAAGACGAGGGAGTACCGGATGGCACGCGGAAGGACAATCGTAAGAAGAGTGCAAGTGAAGCATCTTCACGAAACGTAAAAACGACCTCGAAGAAAGCGACAGGTAAGACTAGACCCATGTCAAGTAGGGAAGAACATGCAACACAGGCGGAATCAGTAAATGTCGAAATCGAGGGGACATGGCATATCCAGAGGGAAGGAAACCAGCTCCGAAGATCAGGATGACGAAAACTTCCCAGAAAGCGAGAAGAGGTTATTGATAAGAGATCCAGTTGCAGCAGCGTAGATCGCGTATTTCCGTGTTTCATGCATCCTATCTGTCCAGTATGACTGTGCTATCTGAACAAAGCCCAATTGTCCACCACGAAAGATTGAGACTGTGGGCATATCTCGTCTTCGCTGTCAGAAAAATATTTCAAGTGTAACGAACTTCAGCCGAGACCGAAGAACACGCAGAAATGTCTAGATAACGCTTGAGCTACATGGATCGTCTATCGTCAGTACATGAATGGGTATCGTGATATCATGGACGAGATCTAAGTCGGGGAAGGTAGCGATGTGCAAGTGTCGAGAGCAATGATCGAGCGAATGATTCGAGAGCTATTGTCTGGTCGCCAGAGCAGAGATAAGAATGTCATAATCGAGCTTGGCGGCTATGGTAGGGCGATCAGTGTCTAAGTGAGGGACTGCATGCAGACCTGAACGCACCCTTGAGGACCATTCTCGTGAATTCCTGCGCTAGCTCTGGCTGCTCCCTCTCGAGACGCCTTAGATTTTCTGTGCTAAGCTTCCACAGAACGGCCTGGCGCTCAACGGTGCACGTTGCGTTGCGAGACAAACCGGATAATGCTGATAGCTCTCCGGCAAGCGTTCCGGGGACCATAGATTCCTCTAGTGGTGACGTAATATCTCCGAAATGATAGACAGCCCTGAGGATGCCGGACTCGATGATATATAGGCCGTCCGGATCATCACCTTGCTTCCATACAACTGCACCCTCGGGGAGAGATATTCGTTCGAGATACGACAGAAGGGGCTGGAAGCGTTGTCTGTCGATAGATCCATAAGAGGAGAATACCTTCACGAGTGTGTTAAGAGGCTCAAAATTTTCCGTTATTTGGGATGGCGAGTGATCTGAGAGACAACCACGTGTTACTAGGAACATTCGTCGCAGGACGAAGAACTTACCCCGAGCGATAGTGCGCCAGCCAGCTTCGAGTAGATGGGCCTGTCTCGGAGAGGTAGATAGTGATCCGTAATATGCCATCATGGAGTCCTGACGACCTGGCAGAACTAGCCCAAGCTCAAAGAATAGTCCAGGAGTAAAATTCATCGCACTCACCAACTTCAAGGCCTTCTGGCTTTTGAGAGAGAAACCAAGCACGTAGGTAGACATTCTCAGTCCCTGCCAGCCTGTAAGAATCGTTTTCTGGACCATGAATGAGGGCAGCTCACATTCTAAGGCGTCGTTGAATGTCTCGAAGAGCTCAACACTGTCTGTTCCGAGTAACCCGACGTTCTGCAGAGCTTGTCCAACAGATGAGTCGACTTGGACGCCGCAGAACACCAGTACGACCTGGCGAGACTGCAGGACACGCTGCACTCTGACGAATGCCTCAGCCGCTGACATGTCGACGCCAGCAACCAGTGTCAGGTCAAGGATGAGGAAACGGATGGGATGTCGTTGCCAGTGCGCATCCTCGACTAAAGTTCGGATAGACTCCTCGACATAGGCGATGGTGCCGAAGAAGAGGAAGCCTGAGATGAAGCGTTCAGTTAGGAGCGCACGTCAGGAAGCATCTGTCCTTACCTTGCAATCGCAGGATGGTCGTCTGCTTTGTGACTTCGCGAAGATATGCACGGTGCGCTCCTGGTCTTCGTACGCTTGACATAACCGCCTCACCATTATGCAAAGCACGTATACTCTGGCGCTGCGAGCTTTGGACAACAAAGAAGAAACCTGCAATGTAGTATGTCAGAATGGTGGTCTTGAACAGGTGACAACAAGACATACAGCTCACAACAATTCCAAACAAGACGCCGATCACGAAATCCCATACAGTCATACAGATCACAATGCTGACAATAGTCACATATTCGAGTCTATAAGACATACCAATTGAGCGACTATCACTGCAGTAATGTGAGCCACAAATTACCTGCTCGTACGATTCCGAGTGTCCCATAGTGCTTCCTTGACAAGATCAATACCCAGCACGAAGATGAGAGCGCCAACAACCATAACAGCTGATAGAATCTCTCAATTATGTCTCCTCGACTGAGTACGGGGGACAAACTCACGTATATATGCAATAGGAGCTGTTCCAATGAATAATAGAAGAGCTGTGACGCCAGCTAGCATAAATCCAGCAAGTCTTGTAGTCCCGCCTACGCGATAAAACCTGATACGATACCATGAGGAGGGTGATTGCAACATGCGACCAAAAAGCTTACAACAATGTGTTCACGTAGACGAGATAGTTTGGTCTAAACGCATTGTCAATCGATGACTTTTTGAGGGAGGAGGATGGCTCACACTGTGCCGAGTGCACCAGCAAGAAGATTCGAATATCCATGCGCTACGAGTTCCTTGTCCGTGTTCACGTCATGATTCAATGATACCGCTATGAGTTCAAACCATCGGTCAGCATTCGAGACATTAGAAAATAGCCCCACCTAGCGCGGGTACATTCAATGGAGGGTGTAGGATGTTGAAGAACAGTCTATACCGAACTCATCAGCATCCAAACCTGAGCAAATAGATGAAGGCAGATTCACAGCGCAAATTGTGTCGGGAGCGTTGACCACAGGACGGTCCATTTTGTTGCTGAGAAATCTACAACGTCGGCGTCAACTCCGCTTTGAGCAAATGGTGTAGCAGATCCTACCGAAGTATGAATAGAAATGATACCACGGCTCATGCGAGGTTCCCATTTCAAACACCCAGCCGTCTCGGCGCAGCTCCCGGAGATCCAAATGGGCAGCAGCTATGACTACATAGAATACGATGGGTATAATGCTGAAATCTACAACGAACACTCTATTATGAATGTCGGTACGCCATACAGATCATAAAGGGCTCACACATGGGAAAGATAAGTTGATGGTGATATTTGTGCGTGATTATGCGGAGTAGAATAGCGAGGCCGAATGCTGGCAGCCAGAGTGATAGGTTGTGCGCGTTGAGAACGAGGAACTTAAATGTGGAGATAGACAGTGAGAAGTCGTCCTCCGCCATTCGTGTACAGACAGTGAGTCTATTACGACGACTCCCAGTCAGAAGAGCTCACGGATGTGCCCAAGACAAACCTTACCCCGTGATGATCAAAAAGACGCCTACGCCCCCAATGCACCTGGAGTTGCGACAATTCAGTGACGATCAGACGAGTTCCAACTGTTACGGTCATACCCGACGAGGATGTGCCGCGGAAAGAATCCGATCAGGACACCTGATCGCAGAGCGCCGAGAAGGAAGAACGTGAGCCCTTCACTGACGTAAGCCAATTGTCACTGCAAAGGGCTGTGCGGTCACCTGTCAGGATGGACGACAGGGCAAATGCGACCATCGTCGTCGCAAGAATGGCGTGCGGATCGTTTTCACCAATGTCCTCCGCGATGCTGTTTGCTAGAATGTGGAAGAATGGCTGCACAGTTGATCAGTACCTGCGTCATGGCTCAAGAGCAGTCAAGTGCCAACACGTACAACAACCTCAATCATCATGCTACCGTTTGCGCCAGCGAAAGAGCTTCCGCCCGCGGAATAGATCACCTGGGCTATCACGGCTCTATAGGAGGGAACAATGTTGGCCCGCAATGCCACAGATACGGAAATACACGTACGTAACAAAGAACATCGAGACTCCCGCCCCGCCAAGGTTCGCGAAGACTCCCGTAGAGGGGAAGATAATCATTCCATCTGTGGTGGGCGATTGAGTACCGAATATGCGAAGAGCTATTCAATTTCTTACAAGAGACGCCGTCAAGGACATTCAGCAAAGCACCGAGGAGGACGGCAGGCAAAGATTTCGCTACGGTGGCAGACAGGTGCCCCACAGACTCCATAGTTGCAGCATGTCGAATGCGTTTCCGCAGGTTGACTAGGACATGCCTAGCATGTTGCTTGCTCGTCCTGGCGTGCGCAATACTGCCATTTCCGCTGTAAGACGGGTGTGCTGCTTCCAAATCCGCAAGTAGAGGTGCGGATTCTGACACCGGGCTGTGCAACCGGGGGGATCCGAGAGTATCATACGCAACAGTAGGGCGCGTGACAGGAAATAAAGCGGGCTCAGCAGCATCATCAACAGCTGGAGTTCCAGAGTTGAACGGCAATGGAGACAGATGTTGCTCTCCCCCAGACGTAGGTGTCGCTGAGCCAAGCGGGGGTGTGAACGACGGCGAGTGTCGCTGCCCATCCCGGGCGAGCATGAGAGACAGTCCAGAGGGCTGAAAGTCGGCCGAGCGCGCTCTAGGGGTGCTCGTCGACGCGGATGACGCGGATGCAGCAGGATCTGTGGTGCTGCCACTCGTGTGAGAGGACGCGAGCGAGGACGAGAGTGACACGGTAGGTGGCAGATCGCTAGGGGCCAAACGAGACGTCTCGCCGATGTCAGGGAACACGAACGATTCTTGAGAGATCGAGCCTCTCGCATGTGGCGTCCGCAGAGGTATGTTAGAGATCTGCATCGTGCTGTCCCGGATACCGTCTTGCGAGTGTAAAAAGCTGAAGCGCGGCCTGGATGACCTCGAACTTGACGACACATAGCTTCTGGGTTGCAGCAGACTGTCCGGGTTGAATTGGAGTGAGCACGCGACACAGTCAACTGAAATGAGTTCTCACCCAGCTCGACTCATCGGCGAGGTGCCCAAACGTGCTGTCAGTGAAGTGAATTCGCGATATGCAGGTGATCCAACGTCATTGCCGGGTAAGGTCGCGTGCGGGCTTGCGAGTCCTGTGCTTGACCCATCCTCGAGATCTCGAGACATGAAAGAGACACGAACGGCCTGCCCTGCTGGCTTCACCGCGTTCGGAGTGATACCGTCTGAATGGATCCTGAGCACATGAACCCCCTTGGCAATTGTGCGGGAAATTGTAAAACCGCTGCCTTATCTTCTGTGCTGTGCCTGAAATTATTGGTACTCCGCTCGAGCAAGTCTAACAACCGGAGCGGGCCACGTCTGTCCCGCCAGCCCAGCAAGTGAGATTTGAGGATGCGCACAGTTTCTTCAAATCCACAGCTTGAATTGTTCTATGTGTCAGACATTAATTGTGGAACATGTCGTGACGAAAGGGGCGCTTGACAGTGACGCTGAAAGCGGGAAACCGGAATTGATACTCCGCCAATAATTCGCCACAAGTTGTGGCTGTTCGATCCGATGCGTCCGCCCAACTCTGTTCGAACCTCAGTCCGGTCCAGATTGTCATGAAGCAACTCGAAGGTACTTGATTAAAGTTTACTCTCTTCCAGTGATCTACCTTTCTTCTGCGGATGTATTTCTGACGCAAAGACCGGATAAATAGGTGCAACCGAAGTCGATGGCAGGCTCTTGTAAGCACGCCTCTGGCTCCAGATTTTTAATATGTTGAATTTGGTTTACTTACCACAACATGTAAAGCTGTATTAGTGAGCTGGTCATGAAGTTTCGCCTCCAGTCTGGAATCATGATTCATGATCAAGGACAGTGCGGCTAGGCTGCTTCCGCCTGGCGCCCATCTCGCTTTTACGCGGTCACGGGATCATAATCGAGCTGTGGCCGGCAGCCATAGCAGCCACGGCTACTGACTAGCATCATCCACATTCTGAACCTGTCCATCATCTTCAAATATGCCACGAACGAGGTCTCATACAGCCCTATACGGAGGGATAGAGGCGGGTGTCTCGGAGGTACAAAGTGCCGTCCTTCGACCTCATCAGCCCCGGAAGCGGTCGAAGGGCGGAAAGGGCAGGCTCGAAACCCTGCTGGATCTGCCCTTGAATGTCTTGACTAAGGTCAGTGCTGCTTATATTCAGATCCAAATAGTTTGAACATATGGCTCTTAGGTGTTCTGCGCCTTGCATCCTCAGGACCTTCTTCAGCTCTCGCGGACAACTAAGGCGCTCCGTGGGCTATTAACGAGTCGCCACAGTGCTTTTATCTGGAAAACATCTCTTCAACATGAGACTCAATTACCTCCGTGCCCGTCATATATGAATGAAATGCAATATATCAACCTAGCGTTCTCCGCACACTGTCATGTAAGTTCCAGCTCGTGATAATATCCGGAGGATAATGCAGATAATGTCTCAAAATTCTGATGAACTTACAAGGAATGCCTCAAGCCAAATATACGCACAATTCTATGGGAATTTGGAGTGCGATATTGTCCTGGCTGCAAGACAACCAAGTTAGTACTCTTCCCGTCGTGCTCAGGACTCGCTCATAGCTATGCTACCTAGGACAATCGTGCGTGACGCTGACGGGACATTACCTGGAGCAGAAGAGTTGAGCGTGGATTGGGTATTATGCATAGCCCGTGAGTGAATGATTCTCCATCGTGAATGAAGTTGGCTTGATGTCCTTATGATTAGACGGACGTGCCTCGAAGGTATTATGTCATGTATCGGAAATCGAGCATGTCTGTCGAATTTGGGAAACCATCAAACATAATAATGAGGATGTGGGAAGGTTTGCCAGGGAGCAGAGAGCACGTATTGACCAGATCACTGAGGCGCGTGCCAAACCTTGTCTCGCCTCGACCTGTATTGACGGATATCTTAGTGGGCGGATCAGTGTTACGATTGGGAGGAGCTCCGAAGTGTAGAAATCAAGTCTTACCGACCGGACCATGGCGCTCGCAGAGAAGAACGATTGCAATCGTGAGTTCAAAAACCTCGGTAGCAGAAGTACTCACGTTGAGATTATGACACCATAGAGTCATACAGAGGATACGAGCCCTAGGCGAGTTCGACAAGGAAATCGACTTCATGCAGCCGAGCGGTTTTGCCGCATTATTGAAGGAATCCATGGTCCGAAAGCCAAGCCGATTGACAGACAACGGTAAGCCGAGATCCCAGATCTGTGCCGACGTTTCTTAACACCCAACAGGCTGGAATGGGATGCGAGATCGCATTATAGAGATCTTGCACCAGCAGAAAACATTGCGTTTGCGAGCCGAAAAGAAGGCTGTGCTTGAGGATCGCTTTGCTGCGTTGTGCTCCTTCGTGAGGAGTTGTACAGGCCCGGGCATCAGAACTCCAGCTTCGAAACTATGCCCGAAGCCAGTTGACTTCGCGGTCATGCCCGAGTTTCTCTCCTTAATGGATGCTCCGAGCGATATACGGGTCACAGAGCGTAGTTTCGAGCACTTACGTCCCGCATTTAGCTCTCTACAGACTCGCTGGGACAACAATATCAAGGAGCGATTGCAACCCTATCTTCCCGGTGTCGAATCTATGGGCAACGAGGGGATGCTCCCCACTTTGGACGAGCGGCTTCATCTGGCTACAACGGTCTTCGCTTGTCGCACCTGTGATGAAGGTAGGAAGCTTCTCTGGTGGCCATGGCTAAAGGCACATCCCTGTTTGCGCGAAGGCGGTGTTCCTGGTTCAGAGTACGAGACTCTATTGGGGGAGATTGCGGAAATGTGCCCCTTGCAGATTGAACACGGGATTGTCGCGACGTTAGTACGCGATTCGGGTCAAGCTCGTGCACAGGCACGAAACCTCGTCGAGATGTTTGCCCTGGATCCGGATTCCGCTACCTGCGCGGATATGGACGAAACACAGCGCCATATATACTGCAGAGCATGTACGAAGCCGGGGCGAACTCTGGCTATGACCTGGCGAGGCGCAGTATGTCATCTCAGATTTTTTGTGTCTGAATGCTATAATCTCACGCTGGGTGAAATAGATGGAGCACGCATACTACTGGCTATGGAAGCCACATCCCGGCTCACGAATTTGGAGCCTCCCTAGCTTTGAGGAGGAGCTCATGATTGAGCAGACGTTACATGACCTCGGTCGAGATCCCATGCAATATAAAACCTGGTGCTGTGCGTACTGCGATGATGACTGTGGACCTGAGGAGAATATCAATTCAGTGAAACAGCATCTGTGGCTGAAGTACGCATTTCCCGACGGTCTATAGGTCGCCTAGCTGACATGACTTAAACAGGCATGCCATCTGGTACGCAGACACGAAGAAAGGCGATCTCTATGGACATCCTGGTGTCATTGGACTAGATAGGAAGCCTCTTTACTTGTGTGATCGGGCCGTTCCGGTCGAGACCGTCAGCCGACAGGAGATGGTTACGTGGAAAGACGCTGACAAGGCAGACTGGGACGTACAATCTACAGTGGAGCGTATCCTTACTTGGAGCGCACAAATCGAGGACTAGTACGCTAGTTTTCTCAACAACTTTGTCTCAGATGTACCCGTTTATGTTCATACTTGTTGGATAGAACAGGATATGAGGAGTAAAGAAAGTTCATTGTTAATAGACGAAACCGAAGTGAATTGCACACAGCGCTATCTAACTACTTCAGATCTCATTAAGCTGGAAATCCACCACTTGGATGTCCGTCCCATTGATCAAGAATATGCTGAGGATGCCATCTTCATTGTCGAGCCTGTATCTGTCAAATAGCGGCTCCCATCCGCAGCCGCTGGGGGTTTCCCAGAGTACAGACCAGTCACCAAAGTGTCCAGCAGCGGTACTTCGCAGGATGCTCATGGCGGTGGAGTTTGGGGCATTTGAAGGCAAGATGGCGAGCAATGATTGTGCCGATGACTGAGGTGGCGCAACGAGCTTCCCGCGTTTCCCGATCACCGTCGGTGTCCCCGTGATATTATTCATGCTGTGCAAGTATTGCGGAAGCGGGAATGCAGTACGCGTCCAATGTCCCGTAGTACTTCGCCAATAGTGGTACCTGCAGGCGAGTAGGGATATCAGAGCCTCGTCGTGATATTCTAATGAGCGCATCACTCGTACCACTGTTCCGTACCCGTAGTATTCTCACGATTGAGAACGTGTACACGCCCTTCACTATCGACCGTCTGTGCTTCTTGGTTCAGTATCCCCCTATATATTGGTCAGTCATAGGACACCATAGTCCTCTCACAATCATGGTGACTCGCCCATATTTAGGGATGCTGAATATGGTGATACCAGCAGAGACGGGTAGGATAGGCTGCTCGCTCGAGCAATTTGCTATTTGTTGGTCCCAGTTGTTGATCCATGATTCACCGACGTCAGTGCTGAAAGCAAAATCCATGTCGTGATTCTGAAGGGATTCAGCTCAGGTCCGTGAGAGTAAATCAGCGTCTTACATTCTCAGGGCCGTTAGGACCAGCTTCGACGGCAACGTCCTGGCCTGTATCATTCACATAGTCACGATATGTCCTCGAGTTGAATGAGCTTTGCGAAACTGAGGATATAGAAGATGCCTACCATGTTGTCACTAGGTTCCCTGCAGAACTGAAGTCCAACCCGTTAATATACGCATTATCTGCATAGGATAAGAGCACAACTATGCAATATCGATCCCTCTAACTCACTATTAACGCCCTGTCAACCTCAATGTTAGGCGCACAGGACGCTTGAGGTCTCCATACTTACCTCTAAATAGCGACCGACCAGTGACCATCCTTCGTTAGGCGTATATCGATAAAGCCAGTCATCTCCTAGACCCGAGCGGCCTACACGCATCTCAAATAACATATCGGAATCGAACGCCCTCCCGGAAGGAATGCGAAGGAATCGAGGGTATGTAACGTTTACAAAGTACACCGATTTGTCAAGGGACTCCAAGCCAGGCAGATAGTCCTAAGAAAGGTCAATACGTAAGAGTCATGACTAGCCCAATACTCACCAAGATGGGTCCGAACAGGTCGGACGACCAGGTGATGTTCGTTGGGTGTGTTGCCACTTCTGGCAGAGAAATACGATAGTTGAGAGGATTGTCATGCTGATCCCACCCAAGATGAAGAGTCCCGTCTCCGGGCGATATACCCAACGATATTCTATTGTAGTGAAATAAGAGTGAGTTGTAAAAATTCTATGAGATGGTACAAACATGTCATGGCCATCATCATCTGTCTGGTCGTAATCCATGAAGGTGAATGTCTCCCAGGCGATGTGCGTGCCTGATATGGCTCTTCGTGAGACGCTGGGATGCCGTATGGAGGCGTTATTTGCGTCATCGATGTAGAATACCGCATACTGATACCCTATCGCATTGTAAGTCAATGGTGTGGAAAGGCGCAAAAGTACAACAGCTCACCAGCGAAAGTAACAAGAGCATCTTGCTGAAAAGACTCTCCATTCAGTCTGTTCACCGTCTGAGGGTCCTGGCCTAGAGTCGAAGTTCCCACTACGCGCAGGCTTGCACCAGCGGCCGCTTTGTAGACCCATACGAGAGTTATAATGACCTTCAATAGTGCATGCATTGGGGATCGAGGATAATCATTCGTAGAAGAGCGCATCCTAACCGAATTATGTATCTCGTCAATAGTGATGACGTTGAACTTGGCCAGGGGGCGGCCCGTCGCGATCACAAGACGACTTGGGCATTATAGTACATAAAACTTGCCATTGAAGAAATAAATGGGAACATCTCCCTGATGTAGATCACAGCGGTCAGCAGACAACTTCCATCGTGACATGGTGGATGTCGATGAAGAAGCTTGCTGTGGGCGACACGGCCCGCCCGCCACCAGCTATGTCGTAGGAAGTGCTTGTTCCGATAAATGAGGTCGATAGCGAGGAGCAATCAACGCTCACCAGAAAGTTATGTTCAACTTTCGAGTCTTAACACTAGTTCGAGACTCGAGAGGCTGAAGGTCCGAGTCAGCGCCACGGATGAAAACGGCACACCGGCCCGGAGCCGCCCTCCCCATCGCGAGCCAAGCGTCTGCCGCTCCTCAGTCAGACCATCATGGCGTTCGACCTCGGCACACCCATCAACACCGCGCTGCTCCTCTACATTCTCTACACCGCCCAGCGCATCCTGTTCCCTTCTAACAAGGTCCCTGAGGCCATCCCGACCGAGTTCAAGAACGGGTACTCATGGATGCCCAAGTCGCACCCGCCGACGCTGCTCTTCCAGACGTACACGCCGAAGACGCTCGAGCCGTTCAATGGCCAGGAGGGCAAACGCATTTTGTTGGCCATTAAGGGTGTGGTGTATGATGTGACCGCGGGGAGGAACTTCTATGGTCCTAGTACGTTAACTTGGATCGTTCTGTGGAGGAGGCTGATCGGGCTCGGCAGATGGGATGTACGCCAACTTCGCAGGACGCGATGCTTCTCGAGGGATGGCAAAGCAGTCGTTCGACACCGGTAAGCAAGTCAGACTCCACTGAGCAGCGATCTTACCATGTCCTGTTTACAGAGATGCTTACACCCATTGACCAACCCCTTGACAAGCTGGATGATCTCACTTCCGAGGAAATGTCAGTCTCGATGTTATCTTCTGCATCTGTACTCATATAACCTGACTCATATGCGTAGTGAGAACATGAAAGGTAAATGGTCAAGCACCAGTCCACTCTGTCGATTGACCGGCTTGCCCCGCACAGGTTGGATGGATCACTTCCAGAACAAATACATCGTCTGCGGGAGGCTCGTCGAGAACGACGCGGCCTAATCATCGGTAGGCCATTATTCTCATCGTACTGCGAGAGGTCTTCACGTTCCACAGCATACTCGGCGACCCCATCCCGATCCTAACCTTGTCATATGTCCTGACATCGTCAGGGTTTCCTCGCGTGTGATTCGCAATAGATCTTTGATAATTGTGGTGACACCTTGCGTTCGAAGCGGACTGGCCTGCTTACGCAGACCCGTGAGACTTAATCGCAATTCGTTTAGATTCGCAGTGCAATACATAAGAGCCAACTTTGCAGCAATCTAGCATTACAAACCGCGCTGATGATAACATACAGGAGATAAAGCACAAATTAAAGGGTATCAGCTGTAGAAATGGATGTACATGGAGCAAGGAAACAGCGGCAGCCACGTTCCAGTCAGAATTAGAGGGCAGTCAAAGGAAATACGAGAGCACCAGAGAGATTCTCAGCCTCGGCGCACTTGCTTCGGCTTGCGCGGACTACGCCTTGGGGCCACTTTCGCATGCAAGCTATCACTGGCGGCGTGTGATACCCCTTCGCTCTCCGAATGCCCATCTTCAGTTGGCTGCGAGGACAACGAATGCTGCGGCTGGCTGGAGGAAGGGGGTTGAAGAGGGGAGCGTGGGGGAGAGGCGGAGAGGCGTTCGGCCTTGTATGAGGCTTCGGGGTGGCCGTCCTCGCGTTTGACTTCGGAGGGGCCGCCTTCGAGCTTGACCTTTGGCAGGAGACGGCGCCGGCGAAGAGGTCGTGATGGTGTGGCGCTAGATTCCGCGTCGTCGTGCTCTTCCTTGACGCCGTCCTCACGCTTGCGCTTGCTCCGCGAGTCAGAGGGAGGAGGGCCTGCAGCGGAGGCGCTGCTCCGGCTTCGCAGCGCGTAGCGGCTGGATGGTCCAGGAGAGGCGCTCAGGTCCTCCTCCTTGATGGCTTCCTCCTTGATGACCTCCTGCTTGGCAGTGACGTCGCGCTCCTCGCGTTTGACCGCCCTATTCGAACCGCGCGTAGACGGCTCAGACACAGCACCGTGAGATCCGCCTGCCGACGGTTCCTCTCTCTTCACCGTACTCTGGGCCGATTCACTTTGGCCGCCCCGCGAAGAATCCCTCGCACGTCGTGTAGTGTTAGCCCTGGCACCTGCATTCTGTGCCATCCCTGGTACAGCTATTTCAGGTAACGCCCTGGCAGCATTGCGGTGCTGCTGCTGTTGTTGTTGTTGCTGCTGTTGTTGTTGCTGCTGCTGCTGTTGTTGTTGCTGCTGCTGCTGCTGTTGCTGCTGCTGCTGCTGCTGCTGTAGTCGTTGCTCCTCCCTTCGGCGCCCTTCGGCGAGCGACCGCTCTAGTGCCAGGACCCACGCAACTTCTGCAGAGGGCTGGTTGGCAGGGTCATCGGATCCAGGTTGGTGGTGACGACGTCTACGCGGAAGACGGGGAATGTTCCCTTTGAAGAGGTCAAGGGCATCGATATGACGCCTGCGGGAGTGTGGTGCCGCTCGTTGATAATGATCGTCGGCCCTCTGGCGTGCCGGTGCCCTATTCTCTGGGCCCCTCCTCTGTGCACGGCGCGTACGACTGAAATGAGGGAGGTAGGGCGTCAGTTGGGTGGAATGGTAGCGATGTGGTGTTGTGGCACTCACCCTCTAAGAATGGACTCGACCTCGGCAGCTTCTTGCTCCTCTGTCATCTCGTCGTCCGAGCGAGTCGAGACAAAGGGGTGTGATACAAAGTCCCCGACGCGCTTCAGCCATCCTTTCAAGGATGACGGTCCTGCAACGGCTTGGATGTGTCAAGAGCCTGGCCACAGCTGGTAATTAGGACTGCTTACGAGGAGTCATATCGTTGTGGCGGGCTCGAGGCATAGTAGTATGACAATGTTGTGTTCGGGTACGAGAAATACCAATCAATTTGGAGGCGGAGCGAATCGCGACACCTAGGGAGATGGTGGTTCGAGAAGAGTCGTGGTGGTTGTGGCTGGGAGCCACGGCGCTACTTTATGGTCGGTGTGGTAGCGCCTTGCCGGTGTTCCGGGTTGCTATTTATGGAAAATGGCTCACACCGCCCTCGAAATCCACCGTATTCTGTTCGTTGCGATGGACAGATCAGTCTTTCAATAGCACAGTATGAGTGAGGTCTGATGTTATGTTGGCGTTGGGGTCTTGGAGATTCGAGAGATGGCTCCACCTGCGGAGGGGTTCAGCCTCAAACTGTAGCGCGGGTGGCTATTCGATGCCGTGAGAGTGATGAAGTAGACCCCCTTGTGAATCTAAGAGGTTCTCTGAAACCGCCCTGGCTGTGCTCTACATCGAGATTGGAGAAGGTCTGTAATAAAGCGGTTGCTCGTGGCCCAGAACAATGACCAGCTCAACGATTTCCTTTCCTGGCAACAAGCGCTTAACACGTGACCGGTTACAAAGACGCAAGGCGATTTCTCTCTCATTTAGTTGAAAACGTAGACACATGGAGGAGGGGAAGGGGGAATTTTGAGCTCTTTTTATATGCCAGTGTAATTATTATCCCAGCATAGACTAAGGAGGAGGCAAGAGAAGCGATGCACTTTCGCGTTCAAGGTATGGAGGTACTTATGACATCCGAGAAAGGTAGGAAGCGCGGGAAAGTAGCCTTAGGGCAGGCCTGCACGCGAATGCGACCTCGCGCCTGTACATCGCGCTAGCTAATGTTGCGTACTAGCTTGGCCTCGACACCTCTCTCTATTTTCTTGACTCCTTCAACATCAAATTATCCTCCAGATATATTTGAATGGCCGCGAATTGGTTTGACGAAGATCCCGCCGCAGGACCGTCCTTCATTGATCGTGCCCTGCACGCGCCAGACGACGACGACGTGCTGATGCCCGACGCGCAAGGTCCGTACATCCTGCCGCAAGACGTCGCGGAGGAGACACCATATCAGCAGCTTATGCGACACTGGATGAACGAGAGACACGCGCCGGACATCTTGCCCGGACAGGAGATGCTGCTGGGGCGACTTCTCGACCATGTGCGCAAGCAGGTGAGTAGCGCGTGGGGCTGTACTTTATTCAATGGCTCTTCAGTAGTAGAAGGATGTGAAGAGGGCTCTAGTCTGGATTAGATACCGAGGATCTGTCATGCTAACTGCACCTAGTTCTAGTCCGACGACGTCCAGCTCCTACGTGCAGACCCCGACTCTTCCGAGGAAGAGCACTTCCGGATTATGCTAGTGCAGACTGAGATCGAGCGAGTGAAATTCGTCATCCGGTCGTATACCCGGACACGACTATACAAGGCATGTCCCGCGCGTAGCCATATCACACCGCACCGCTAACGCCACTGCAGATCGAGAAGTACGCTCGATACATCGTCTCAACACCCGAGTTGCACGAGAAGCTATCAAAAGCAGAGTTGGATCATGCACAGAGGTATGTTGTATCCAGTGGATGTTCGGCCACTGGCTGAGATCGACGTTCCAGGTATGCACGGCTGGTCGAGTATCACTTCAATCAAACGGTTCTGCAGAGCCTACCGTCAGAGCAGCGCTCGCTCGACGATAACGCACATTTCATGCCTTCGATGGGTATGTAGATGGCCAAACTCGAGGACCTCCCACATCTCACTCCCGTATCATCTACCAGTGACACAGCCGGACAAACTCCGCCCCGTCTTCGTCCATGCGCGACAAGCATGTCCACCAGTACGGCTTCCAGAGTATGCTCCTTGTTGCTCTTGCAGGTTTCCGGAGCTGATCACTTCGTTCAGTGGGAGTGCATTAACAATGCCAAAGGGTCAGATATCTCTGACGCCATACTATGTCGTTGAGCAATTGCTGCTCCGGAACGAGGTAGAGCTTGTGTAGCGGATGCCTCATTACGCTGTCATGTTATCTTTCATTGCTATCGTTTTCGCTCTTGTTTCCTTAGTCGCTCGCATCTGTACTGTGGACAGATTCATTTGAGCGGGGGTGTAAACATACAAGGCAGGCCAGCTGCGATTCTGCAATACAGTGGATTGAAGTTGTGTAGCAAGTGAGGGGAAGACAGATAAGAATCTACAATACAGAAATACGAGCAATACAATACACTCCCAAATCTCCGTTCAGCCCTCCCAATCGTCATCATCATCCTCTTCCCGTTTCCTCGCTGCAGCACCATTGCTTGCGCGCGCATTCTCAGCGCCGGTTTCTTCGCCCTCGCCCTCCTCCTGCTCTATCTCCTCGTCCTCCTTCTTCTCCGCCCCCTTGCGCTTTCGCCGGCGCGTGCCGCCCTCCGCATCCGCACCGGACTTGCGCTTTCCGCGCTTTTTGCGCGCGGGGTCGGATGCCTCCTGCTCGATGTCGCGCGTTCCGCCTGCAGACGGATCCGGCACGGCTTGCACGATTTCCTTGAGGAAGTCGAGCATGTCGACGGTCTCGATGGCGTGTTTGCTGGAGGGATAACGTCGATGAGTGGCAGTGATGGAAGGAGTGAGTGGCCAGGTGAAGGCGTTAGGTAGCACAGCACGACGACGATGTGAGAACGCACAGATGGTAGGGCTCGACCTTCTTCGAGCCGCGCTGTATTGTGACCTTGCTCGCTTCATCGACGAGCATCGCGAGGAACAGCTCGAGCGCCTTTGCTGGTACACGCAGTGCCACCGCTAAATCAGCACGGTGCATACGGGTGCTGGACTGGGACTCACATATGACAATCGGCGTCGCTTGTGCGACCTTGCCAACCTCCTCATCCTTCTGCATGATACGCTTAATGCGCGCCTGCGCGAGGGGCGGCGGTGCCGCGTGAGCGTATGCTATGCGGCAGCATCAGGGGAGACGAACGACGGGGAATTTCGTCGTCTTGTTCTTGTTTTTCATCTTTTTTGCAGCTTGTAGGCAGCCTAGTGTTGTTGTCCGATAGGCTGGATGGTAGACGACGGAGGAAACTGGACAGGGAGGTCGAGGTGGCAGCAAGTCTGGAATGTCAGTCGGACGCTGTGCAGTATCATGAGACATTTCCTTTCTTGTTTATTATTCTCACACATTGCGTTTGTAACTTTCCCGCGCCCTCTTGCCTCTTTCGCTGCCCGCCCTCAGCCGCTCTCAGTCCCGCCCTTGTTTACCACCGTCGCATATGAGACCGGAACACCCGCGATTGTAATACAGACTAACTCCGCAGATACGCACACCCCGACGACCAGGATGCTTTGCAGATATGTACACTGGGACGACCAAGATACTCTGCGGATATGTACACCCGATGACCAAGATACTCTTGCAGATGCGTACACCACGGCGACCAAGATCCTTGAGTTCATATCTGGCTCGCCATATCGGGTCCTCACCCGTTCGAAAGTGTGCGAGTGCAGATATTTGTAGTCAGCTCATGCTCATCTGCCAAACGGAGGACGCGAGATGCGCAGAATATCTAGATACACCAATATATCCAAGTTGCTGAACGATAATACAGGACAAGAAGTATCTGAAACATCAGAACTGATGCGCGAAGGGGAAAGAGACCTCATAACCACTGTTGAAGTCGCTCGACTTTGAGCAGTAATGCCGGCTTCGTGCAACAGCGCTCAGTTGCAGGATACACTGAGCCTCCTGAGTTCCAGAATATGGGTGTGTCCGAGAGAGAGATTGTGAATGAGGTAACCAGCTTGGACAAGATGACCTCTGCAAAACCAACAGCATCATTTAGTGGATATCATGCGACCGACGTACTGATGCTCAGCTGAGCGAACTGATGGCCTCTGCGCGAAGCTTTGCTTGCGCGTCCGGGTGCTCCGCAAGCAGATGATGAAGTCGTGCGAGAGTGCTCGCGGTGGTGTCGACGCCAGCGAACACAATCACGCTGGAGGGAGATTTACAATCAGAATGTTATTCGGCATTACATATCATTGGAAAGATGCATACGTGGCTTGTGCCACTAGTTCGTCGTAAGGTAGGTTTCATTATCATCTGCACATATATTGGCTTGCACTGGTTAAAATATTCTGTAAGACTCTCCTTCGTCATTTTATTCATGATTCGTGCTCACGTAATTTGCTCTCCCTTCCCCGATCTGACGCAGCGCGGCCTCTTTGCCTTGTTCAACTGCCACCTTCTTGCTTTGCAGGATTTCGTGCGCATGCTGCTTGTGCTAATCGTCGCGATAGATGGTGCACCTTCTGACTGGGTATGTTCTCCATTATGTGGCGGAATGACGCATGAGATCCTGTCAGCGCAATAACTTCCCTCCAGATGCGTGTCGCGGAAAGTGCTGGGCTACGCATGTTGCCCATGAGCTAGGATGTTCTCATGAAGGTTCATCAACCACATACATGAGCTCTTTAATAACTTTCCCATATATATCTTGCATTTCTTCCTTTCATGCGTCGAAAGAGTGACCAAGTGCTCCTTGTCCAACCGTGTCCATCGTCGTACATGCCATCCATTCCGCATATCCAGCGCTCCTGGACCATCCTTCAATCTGTCGGTGAGCGCGACTACGAGATGCGGACGTGATCATCTTGGAATAATGCACATGAACGTATGCTCTACCTGGTCTGCAACGTCGTACGTAATAGTACAGATATTACCCATGTGACCGGTTTCAAAGAACGGATTGAGAAGTTTATGCTGCTTCTTGTGATGATCGCCTAGTATTCTTTTCAGTTACTTGTACAGATTCCGAACATGAGATTGCATTGAAATACCCTGGGTTGACAACAGACCATCCCCAAATAGAAGCTTTCCTGAGCTAGCCCTGCTGCTTAACGAGGAAGCATGTGGTCATGGTGGCGATACTCACGCGAGGTGAATGTCTGTCTCTTCGTATATGGACTGGTCCTTGATGAGGATCGCATGCAGGGCTGTTGGGTGAGTGACGCTCAATTGTTTATCCTGGATTGTATGAGCATATGAGTGCAATTCCGTCCTGAGATGCTGCTGCAACGAACCCTGAAGAAGCCATGGATCTTGGCGGCTGCTTCATATTTCTCGGAGAGCTCTCTGCGGAAGTTCCAGCCATCAAGATAGAATATCTTTCCGGAATTCCCTGACGACAGATCAATCTTCCCAGTTTCTAGCATCAAATTTATGGACTTACCCTTCCAAAAAGACTATGTAGGTGGGCCAGAGACATTATTGAGGGGAGAGGGACCGAAGCGCCACTTGATCAGGTATACAAGAACGATTACAGTGAACGGCAGAGCGAGATTGAACAGATCATGGAGGATAGACATCTTAGAGTCGCGGAAGTGTCGTAGACGCAGCCCTTGCATGGTGCATACAGCCGCTGTAATGTATAACACAGGGACTCATGCCTTTTGTATGGCAAGTTGGGGGGGTATCCACAGCCAGGTGTTAAGCCAAAGATACGACATAATGGCGGGTGCATAGTCGTGAACAACGAAGAGGATAAACCCTCGACATCATGACCCACTGACCGGCTCCGATCTTCAGCGCATGATGTGGGCACAGCTGGACGTCCATGATGCCATGGTTATGCGGCCTAATCCCTTCGATCACCGGGAACTAGACTTTCATATGACCAGCACAACGAGAGAATGATGCGTGTATTATTCGGCTGCGTAAACCTGCTAACAGCACCGTAGATAGACAGTAAGATCCGTGCCATTGTTCAGTGTACCTGATAGTTACTCCGTGATGACTCGGAAAACAAAGTCGTCAGTCGCAAGTACACGTGTGTACATGGAAAGAGCATAGCCCCTACTGGTAGAATGCATGCGTTACAATCATTCGAAAAGACTACTCACCAGGTATAGAATCATTGTTACGATACTGGATACGATAGATTCATCAGGACATGGATTTTTGCTCAGTTTGCTATGGCGTTAGGAATTGAGCCGTCCTGCAGGCCAGTGACTCGTCTGCTTCAATCGCCGAAATTCAAACATGCAGACCAGGACGGGATTTCGGTTGTACTTACCACATATGACAGCAGGTTATATGATCATACATCATTCTTCCGCATGCTCCATGTCGGATGGTTCAACGTTATAGACCACATGCATCCTCCATCTCGAGCAAAAAATGCTATTGAGTTGCCATATGGTGTCACTCATATTGTTCGGTATCAGTGTAGGTTGCCTTGGTCTGCCTTTCATTCCGACAATAAGCACATATAAACCCTACAGCTGTTTCGGTTCATTCATGAAAAGGGTCAGAAGCTCAGAGAACATATCCACTGGCGCGCCGTGTGACGCCTGGCAACGTGTTTGTCACAGACGCGATCGAACCGTGACGTCACGCGGTATGTGGCTCGCGTGGCCGGGCCCCTGCCACTATCCGGCTTTCACCTGAGTCTTCTCACTCGAAACGAGGTTAGTCTTGACGTATGCCAGATTTCTCGCTCGAAACATGGCAGTTTCCAGTAGTTAGTTGTTGGTTTAACTTCTAGGGGACATTCAAGTTATCTGCTCTGCTTCGAGTTCGTGCCTTATCTTCTCTCTGAACAAACGCCGGACTTGTTCTGTTGGCCCGGATCTGGAACGGTTTCCAGCTTGTCGCGTTGAGTAGTTTTGACTCGTGCTTATTCCACGAAGAAGTACGATGGATGATTGTCTGTACTTTACTTAACGTTGTCTCACAATCAGTTCGTCTCGACAGGTTGACACGTTTGCAAGATGAGCGAAGAAATTGCGCACAACCTCGTTGGCGGACCTTTCGCCGTTGTTGAGTCTGATCCTGGTACGTGATAATTATCCCAAGACAAGAAGTAATATTGATATTCGTAGGTGTATTCACCACGCTGATTCAAAAGCTCGGCGTACATGGGCTCGAAGTAACCGAAATCTACGATATTGAACCTTGGGCTGTGGACCACTTACGCCCCCTGGGGCTCATTTTCTGTTATATCTCTTCTGAGACTGAGGAAAGCTCAAATGACGAAGCCTATGAGCTAGACGATCCAGACGCACGATCGGTGTGGTTCGCGAACCAGCTCAGCAACGACGCTTGTGCATCGCTGGCGCTACTCAATGTCCTCCTAAACTGCCCCGGTGTTGATCTCGGCCCACGCTTAGACGAGTTCCGCGCGGACACGGAACATATGTCATCAGTTGTACGTGTAATCGATTGGTTTTCGTTCCGCGCGATATGTCAATGTGGACAGTAGGAGGGAAGTAGTGACGACTCGAACAGATGAAAGGCCTGGCCGTGACCAATGCTCATTTCCTGCGAGAAGCTCACAACTCCCTCGCAAGGTACGTATCAATCCTAGTTTTTGACCCGACCACGCTAAGCGCTTCTCACAGACCAGCCGATATCCGCGGCGCAACGCATGCCGCAGCCAAGTCGACACTGGAATCCTCAAAAAGACAGTTATCAAAGCCGCCTCCAACAAAGAAACGCAAGCTTACCATACCCCGCAAGCCCAAGCCCGCGTCCGCATTAGCCGAGGACGCGCCCGACAGCTACCACTTCATTGGGTACGTCCCCGCGCACGGGCACGTCTGGGAGCTCGACGGGCTGCGGGCGCGTGTACCGCTCGATGTTGGCGCGCTCGAGCCCACTCCCGGCCCATCGGGCTCCGCCCAGCCGTCCACAGACGACTGGATGGCGGTCGTGCGCCCGGCGCTGCGCATGAAGATGGCGCGGGTGCTCGGCGCGGGGGAGCGCGCGGACATTCGGTACAACCTCCTCGCGCTCGTGCGCGCACCGTACGGGCCCGCAAGCGACGCGCTGGAGATGCGCAAGCGCGAGCGCGCGGCTATCGAGAGGCGGCTGGGCGAGGCGTTCCCAGACGGGTGGGCGGACAAGGTACCCCATCTTTGTCCATTTTGTGTCTGGACTCTCTTATCCATGAATGATGCGAAGGTGGACCCGACGCTCCTTTCCGCCGCCGACTCTGCGTTCAGCACGACGCTCCGGCCGGCCTCGTACGGGCGAGTATTCGCGTCAGACTTTGCTGCCCGGAAGATGGACAGGGAGCTTGAGATTCTCGATATGCCTGCACGGCGGTTGCCCAGCGCATGGGAGGAGTCTGTGCGGGCTGCGCTTTCGGATAAGGTCACGGTCGAGGAAGAAATCGCGAAATCTATGAATGTACATGTGAGTTTTTTTGCTGAGTGTGGCGCGTGATGGCTGACACATGTCCAGACGGAGCATGTGAAGCGAACGTGGGACTACGAACCGTTCATCAGAAAGTTCGTGACCTGTTTGCACCAGGAGGGGCTGTTGGATAGGGCGATGAGCGGGAAGTCAGGCCGCGAGGATGCGCGGGAGAGGGATGCTTAGACATCAAGTATGAAGCGACTGACGGACAAGGAGCTATTAGGACATTCCGCGAGTCATGGCATGTTCCTCCGATAAAAAGAGGATCCTAGATGATTCAGGATAACACGGTATGCATTTGAACAGTCAGTATGAGAGTAAACTATAGTACAATGAATAAGACAGTAGGATGTTAAGCAGACAGCGGTCATAGTAATGTGATGTGTGTTGTCAGTGAAAAGTAGCAGAGTTTAGTGAGCCATAACATTGGTAAATGCGCGGAAATAGAGATATGACTTGTATGAGATGCAAACGAATGAGTGTAGGTTTCCGGCGGGCCGATAGTAGCAAAACCACGTTGGGGTTGTAGGAGACTTGAAACTGGGAAAACAGTTCTGTGCATTGACTTTTGTCATAGTTCTGAAAACGGAACGGTGAGGCGCTCCTGGTCTTGATCCGGCACGCGGTACGGTAGCCCATAGCAGTCGTAACATGTCGTCAAATCACTAGGAATCACCATTAGCACGCTCTTATAGGTAAGGAGAGGGATGTAAGATCCAAGACATACCTCTGAGGGTTCTCAAAACAGCAGTTCTTGCAAATGACCCGCTCACATCCGGGCAGAATGCCGTCCTTCCGTCTCCTCCCCGCCGACGCATCTGTATCCGCACTAGCGTCCGCCCTCTCTTGCTGCTCTTCATCATCATCATCTCGCGCCTTCCGCCTGCGCCCACGTGGAGTCGCGCCCGTTGCGTGCGATATGTTTGTGTGGAGCGCGAGAGCGACGCGCCGAGGCGACGGAAGAGGAGTGGCGGGCGGTGTCGGGGAGAATGTCAGCGCCGGGGTCGGCGGGATGCTCGGCACAGACCCCGTACATGTTCTGGAGCATATGGAGCATATCGGTGCTTTGCAACTACACAAAATATAAGGACAATGGTTAGAGGCCATGAGCTGCACGCGACCGAGGTAGTGTGGCTGATGGGCGAGGTCATACACTTACCGCGCACAATGGGCGAGATGGCCCGCTCGGGCGTGAAAGGTCCTGTGGCATGACGAGCAGATGGTTCCCCGAGTCGATGGTGGACGCGTATCGGCAGCAAGTGGAGAGAGCGGGAGTCGGGTATGGGCATCGGAGGGGCAATGAGAGTCTGTGGCTAATTTACGTCTCTTGTGTAGTGGTTTCCGGACATTGTCCAAGGATGTGAATAACATTGGAAGCTGAAGGGGCTGTGGTGGGAGAAAGAAAAAGAAACGGAGACAATGAATCGGGGAAGTGGTTCAACGGTAAGTGGGCACCAGACCGTGGCGAGCAAGGCCCAAGTCATGCGGCGGAACAAACCAGCTGAGTGGCTAAAACGGTCAGGTATGAAAATAGAACAATCGCTTGAAGAAGAAATACACCGAACGGGAGTCGAACCCGTGCCGCTTGCTACCGACAATATTGATGGAAGGCAAGCATGATACCGTTTCACCACCGGTGTACGCGTCTCCTCCGGACTATATTTTTTATGATACAGACTGCTTGGATTGCTCAAGGTCTTTGTCCCGTCTACGAAGAACGTTTGATCATCATTGAAATGTTGACGAAATGTTTCGTACCACCTTCTCATTCGGTCGCCGCAAGACCATGCATGTACGCCTGAGAACCTTTCTCGCCTTCAATTTCTTAGTGTATGAGACGATTGGGAATTCTAAAATATGCGATAGTAGCAGGTTCGTCACATACACCCGGATCTGTCCTGCCCTCTTGCAAATACTTTGAATGTTCTTTTCATCCTCTCCGAGTCTTTATCCGAGACTCCTCAATGCCTGGACTGCGTCTATCTAGCCACTCATCCCTGACTTCGTCCATCAAGTCGATGATTTCTTCCTTCATGCCTTTCCACGCTATGCCAATATTGAGTGCTAGAGCTCGGGTCAAGATTGAAGAACATACCGCGCGCGGTCAACGGCTCAGCCTTTCGAACGAGCCTATGCTCCGACAACGGGGCGTAGTCGTCTCGAGCTATCCACTCAATCTCCTCTTTGTATCCCATGGCTCGCAATTTTTCAACGATACTGCAAACATAATGTCAGTGATTATATTGCCAGATCCCTGAATGGCGCTCACGCGTTCAGACGCTTTTCCCTGATGCGATCTAGCTCCTCTGCCCTAGCCACTGCCTGGTCCCCCACCCACAGTTTGCAGAAGCGGCCAAACTGCGCGCAATGTCAGTCCCGAGCAGTACCTGCTTGCATGCCGAACTTGCCTGGATCTTTTTTTCCCTAAGCTGCGTGTTCTCCTGTATGAACTTCCTACGTAAGTCTTTGTCGCCTCCCAACATGTGCCACGCGCTCCTGAAGTACTCCATTTCGGGAATATGATAGTAGTAAACACGGTGTTTGCGCGGACCCCTTCGCACTATAGCCTAGTGAACAACTGGCTTGTCACAATTTCGACCAGAATCATACCAGTTAGGAAGTTGAAAAAGGAAAACGCCTTTCCGTCAAACTCCTCATGAATTGTGCTCTCCATGCAAGGAAATCTATATGCTATCAGCGGTGTTCGAGGTGCGTGTTAGGGACATCACGGACATACCGAGCTTTCTTGCAATCTCCACAATAACGTACTCCATACTCCCACATTGGCTGAACACTGCGTAACGTGAGGCAAATCTAATGGTCAACGTTGTCAACAAACCATCGCGAAGGTTTCGAGACCGTCTCACATGGCAGTAGTTCGAATACAACAAGTGAGCGAACGCGGGCTCGCTGAGCCGCGCAGGTCGCTCTGGTACGCTCGCATTGCGACGGGAAGCCTTCCAGACACTCTGCGACGTCCTGCTCATCAGCATTGCGCGGAAAGCCTTGTTAGTTCTGGCGAGCTGCAGCAGTTCTCGCGGGCCGAGATAAGTCAAAATCTACGCGGAGCTAAGAAGATGTTAAATTCGGATATCTCGATTGGACTCGCCTCCAGGACAATGTCCAGCGGCATGTTGAGCAAACTCTGAGGCGTTCCCGCTCTTGTGGCTTGCCGACTTTTAAGTGCGTCCACACGGGTGACCTTGACTTGACCAGGGCTCGAAGTGCTTGAGACACCACTTGAGATTCTAGCATCACGCTCAGGAGGGCTTCTTCTAGCTCTCTTCGCAGTCTTTCGAGGCATCTTAGGATGGTCGACAAACGTTGAACACAAAGGGCGTGGCTCGAAATCCCGTCAATAGTGTGGCTGAATAGGGGTCGACTTGAACTTCACGTGATCGATTTTCGGCAACTTGCGATAAACGCGCCCTACGTATACCACGATGGGCTGAATTGGCCATGGCAGCGAACGCATTTGACGCAGCTGTGGCAGTCGGATTATGCTCATTATCATGTATCAAATGCTGCTTGTTTTATGTGGAGTCTCGCTCTTCTTGGTTAGCTTATTTTCTCAAACTTGCGCGTGACGACTCTATTAACAGATCCGTGTTACACAGCACCCCGCAGTCAGATTTCGTTCTTTCGCACCCAGGAGCTATGCATATCAAGTCAATATGAATGCTGCTCGTGACAAGCCAAAGCACGTTGAGGATTTTTTAGCTCATTAATGTCCGTTAGCATATTTCTTCCAGCTTCCAACTTCAAGTTTGGCGCCGTTGTGTTTTTTCGGGGCCCTTTTGCTCTTCATCACATTCTCACACGGCTGTCAAACCGCCGAAAGATTTCGGCTTATCACTCGGGCGCACAGATGTGACGCTCTTGGAATTCCACGGTACTGAGCGCAGACCAGATGGACCTGGTTATGTCAAGGGCGCATGTTCGAAATTTCCAATCACTATCGCAGCTGATCATGGGTTGCACGAAAGGTTAGTCAGGTAGGTGCCAATGCGGCAAAGATGAGAAAGAGATCTTTGCAATTCCACTTTTATCTTCGGGATCGAGATGTACAGGATCTAACTGCAAGGGTCGTCGTGGACTCTTTCAAATTCCCACTCTTCGGCCGCATTCCGCAGTCGACCGGCCGTTGAGGGACCGAACACCCCATGGATGGATGGATCAATTATAAAGAGCGCTGCGAACTATTGGGAAGTTGGACACAGTCCATTCTCATACACACCATGGCTCCCAGAATCAGAATCGCAGTGATGTAAGCGACAACTCGATTTTGCCGATATACTCCGTTTGACTTCGTCTTATATAGCGGTGCCGGAATAGGAGGGCTTGTCTTTGCTGTTGCTCTTCATAAACTCTCGCAAAACGTGGAAGTGGACGTGTACGAGTCGGCTGCCCAGTTCACAGAGATAGGCGCTGGCATAGGAATTTCCGGTCGTGTATGGGAGATCCTGCAATGGCTTGATCTTGCGGAAGGCCTGAGACCATATGCTCATATTTTTGGTATGTTCTTTAAATGAGAGTCGTTCATAAGCCATCTCACTTTGTAAATACTATAGGGTTACCCATCCGATACCGTAAGGCGGATCAGGCTGAGGGTATTGACATTTCGACAACCTTGAGCAACAGTAACGTCTAATGTCTCTAAATGCTATGCATCACTGACATAATTATGTAGGTTTCATCACATTCCGTCGAACGGATGTTCAGGGTGTACTGTGCAAAAATCTTCCGCCATCTGTTCGGGTACACTTCCTGAAGCGCTTCACATCCTACACCCGATTGGACACCGGAGCTATAAAGATCCACTATACGGACGGGACAACTGCAACTTGCGATTGTTTGGTCGGCTGCGACGGTATTCGATCCACCGTGCGCACGACTATGTTGAATACTCTTGCAATTGACATGCAGCAAGCCGGACAACAGGAGGAGGCGGCTATGCTGCTTTCTCGCGCAAACCCCATCTGGACAGGTACCTTACTCTATCGGAGCTTAGTTCCTTGGGCTGCATTTGCGCGTGAATTTCCCGGTCACAGAGCGCTCACGGACAGTATGCTGGCGAGTAACTTCTGATATGCACGCGACATGAACCTCATGTTCGGCTACAGTATATGGGCAAGAACAAGGTTTGATTAACAGACATGCGTAGCACGCAACATGGATTCATTACCGCCACAGCATCTAATTGTGTATCCTGTCGGCAACGGTGATGAAGCTAAACTTAACGTTGGGGCGGCAATAGGCAATCCTCATTTGGAGGGTACGAAGTACGGCGGCCCATGGGTTGCGCCTGCGGCGAAGGACGAAATTCTCGAGCAATTCTCTCACTTTGAGCCGGCGGTCAAAGCGATCATTGAGGTGCGTTAACCACTCGCACTGGCACTCCGCGAGATATCTTGATTAGGTTCTTGGACTTTCCTCGTTGAACAGCGCATGGAAGACATCTCATTGTGGGCGTTACATGTGGCTCCGCCATTGCCCACACATGTGCATGACAGAGTTGCTCTTGTTGGGGATGCGGTGAGAACGAGGTCTATTTGTGTAACTCTAGCTCCGCTAACAACCGTCGAGGCGCATGCCATGACACCTTTTCAGGGAGCTGGAGCCGGACAAGCGATTGAAGCAAGTAATGCTATGATGTTCGAGATATAATTCATTGATCTCTGCTGTGATACAAAGGACGCTTATATATTGGCCTCAATGCTGGCCCACCCTATGGTCACTCTGGAAACGCTGCCACTCGCACTGCAAGTTTATGACGAGATCCGTCGGCCGTTTGCGCAGGACATACAAAAGAAGAGCAGAGAAAGCGGCCTATTGATTCAGTTCAACACTCCCGACTTCGCCAAATACACCGTTAATGAAAGTGCGGCAGGCGGTATAGGCGCTGACGTTGTCGAAGAAATAGGAAAGCGCCAGCGGGAGTTATCGGAGTGGTCCGATAACACATCCCTCATCGATGACGTCGAGAGAGCAAAGGGACTGTTAGACGAGCGAATGGCATCTTTCGTGAACGTATGATGATAGGCCTATAACATGTACTTTGCACCATGCGGTATTTTTTTGGTTAGCTTCTCGTGTCTGCTCGAAGAGGTCGAAAATCTGATCCTGCTCAAGTCGCCGGCATGCCTCATATCGTTCGTGGTTCGGGCTTACTGGTCGGAGGTTTTAAGCTGCCATTCCAAACACTTCCTGAGAACAATGTAAGCTCGTGACTGTCCCATGGCGCATCACTGAGATGTGAAACCATGGTTGCCTGGCTAATACATCAAAGTTACATAGGTAACATCCCGTGCACTACACTCCGGCTTTCATCGCGCAGAATGATCACATCAGTCTATTAGGCGAAGTAGGGTTGCTACCTCCTTCGCTGCTAGACTAACGACCGACCTTTGAACAGACCTGTTTATCTCGCTCTAGTGCGTGGCACCTCCATCAGAGAGTCGCTTTTAGGCGTCCTTATATGTCAGGATCTCAGCCCCCACAACATCATCTTAATCTAGTAACGATAGTTGACTTTGGATAGTCACAGGGGCAAGGTATTATCTGCATTGATCTGAATACGTGGCAATGGGAATGCAGGCGTGCAACGAACCACTTGGGTCAAATCACGTTCTGGGATGGACTTAAATCCCATTTTATTTGTGGACCGTCTTTCGAACAAGAAACATGGTCGTATAAAATGTCGCAGGGCTGTGCTTTGGATACCGCACATGCTCTGATAGCATTTCTTTGAGTACTGATTGCCAATCAGATAGGCCTTGCGCGGCACAAAATACATAAGAATTCATGCAGCAGTATCCATTAAGTGCCTTCTCACTTTAGATACCTGTCAGCAAAAGTGATGGAAATGCAGCCAATGCTCCGGAATAGTATGCGAGGGAACGAGGTCCATAGATACTCAATGAAACCGCCATATCATAATCGGCAGAGCGATACATTTCTACTTGGATGGAGATGGAGTATGACAGTGAATCCAATTGCTACCAAAAACAGCCTTGGAAAGGTCGAGACGCATCGAGTGGGGCCCAATAACTGCAACATTACTGGGCCGATATAAGGACAGACAATGAAGACGAGGTACCCAAAACAATGGCTCATGGTACTCATCCAGTGCCCACCCATCATCACTGAGGATGGATTGGTCAGTGAATGACGTCTGGTGATGACCTTCTACATTCCATATGCGAATTGTTCTGTCGCCAGAGGCAGACACAATGTGCTGGCCGTCGGGCGAGAATGCGACAGACCAGACCGAGTCTTCGTGCCCCTCGAATGGCCCTGCGACTGCCTGACCGGTCTGTGCATCCCACATCCGGATCGTCTTGTCGCGGGAACCTGAGACAATGTGCTGGCCGTCGGGTGAGAACGCAACAGACCAGACCCAACCTTCATGCCCTTTGAACGGCCCTGCGACTACCTGACCGGTCTGTGCATCCCACATCCGGATGGTGTTGTCATTGGAACCTGAGACGATGCGCTGTCCATCGGGCGAGAATGCGACAGACAAGACCGAGTCTTCGTGTCCCTCAAACGGCCCTGCAACTACGTGACCGGTCTGTGCATCCCACATCCGGATCGTCTTGTCACTCGATCCTGAGACGATGTGCTGGCCGTTAGGCGAGAATGCGACAGACCGGATCGGGTCTTCGTGCCCCTCAAAAGGCCCTGCAACTGCCTGACCGGTTTGTGCATCCCATATCCGGATCGTCTTGTCGCTCGATCCTGAGACAATGTGCTGGCCGTCGGGTGAGAACGCGACAGACAAGACCGAGTCTTCGTGCCCCTCAAGTGGCCCTGCGACTGCCTGACCAGTCTGTGCATCCCACATTCGGATGGTCTTGTCCCTTGATCCTGAGACGATGTGCTGTCCATTGGGCGAGAATGCGACAGACCAGACCGAGCCTCCATGCCCCTCAAACGGCCCTGCGACTGCCTGACCGGTCTGTGCATCCCACATCCGGATCGTCTTGTCACTCGATCCTGAGACGATGTGCTGGCCATCAGGCGAGAACGTGACAGACAAGACCGAGTCTTCGTGCGCCTCGAACAACCCTGCGACCACCTGACTGGTTTGTGCATCCCACGTCCGGATCGTCTTGTCGCTCGATCCTGAGATGATGTGCTGTCCGTCGGGCGAGAATGCGACAGACCAGACCCAGTCTTTGTGCCCCTCGAACGGCCCTGCGACTGCCTGACCGGTCTGTGCATCCCACATCCAGATCGTCTTGTCGCTCGATCCTGAGACAATATGCTGGCCGTCAGGCGAGAATGTGACAGACCAGACCCAGCCTTCGTGCCCCTCAAACGGCCCTGCGACTACCTGACCGGTCTGTGCATCCCATATCCGGATCGTCTTGTCGCTGGATCCTGAGACAATGTGCTGTCCGTCGGGTGAGAATGCGACAGACAAGACAGAGCCTCCGTGCCCCTCGAACGGCCCTGCGACTACCCGACCGGCCTGTGCATCCCACATCCGGATCGTTTTGTCCCTTGAACCTGAGACAATGTGCTGCCCGTCGGGTGAGAACGCAACAGACCAGACCCAACCTTCATGCCCCTTGAACGGCCCTGCGACTACCTGACCGGTCTGTGCATCCCACATCCGGATCGTCTTGTCG